>JAVQJL010028550.1:0-79922 GCA_036024295.1 Nannoperca obscura
GAGAGAGAGAGAGAGAGAGAGAGAGAGAGAGAGAGAGAGAGAGAGAGAGAGAGAGAGAGAGAGAGAGAGAGAGAGAGAGAGAGAGAGAGAGAGAGATAGGTTGACATGGTAGAGCTTTCATATTACTCCCAGCAGACTCTAAGCAGATTTGTAGTGGTGTTGTCACCATCTGAGGCCCTTGGTGTTTTCTGTTTGTGCATACGTGTGTGTGTGTGTGTGTGTGAGAGAGAGTGGTAATCAGTGTTGATGTTTCTTTACCCCCTACCTCTGCAGCAGCAGGACAGTGGTGCTCTCCTTCTCTCTCTCTCTCTCTCTCTTCCATCACCTTCTTCCTGTTGTTATTTATGTCTCTTCCTGTTCCATCTGCAGCCACACAGTTTGGGTTTATTGCATCTGGACATCGTATCTACATAAGGAGAACAAATGTTAATGCAGGTATAAATGCACTCGGCCATGTGCTTAATGTTTCAGGGAAAGACTTTCACTCGCAACAGGTGGAGCCCCAGGACTCTTTCAAGCTGGGGATGTTCTGTAACACCTATTAGACTGAATAAACAGTAACGCTCATGCACGATGATAATGACAGACTGTGAAAGTGTAATGTCTGTGAGAGTGCAACTCCAAATACTGCAGTCTGGTTCCTTCTCCTTATGCAGACATCAGAACATGTTTAACAGATGGCAGACCTGAATGCAACTGATGAAGGTTGGATGGCTCCAACACACACGTGCACACAAATGTGATGCATTGTTGTAGATTAAAGAATTAACAGTATTGTTTAAAAGTAGCTTTCAACCAGCTTCACATAAAAATACTGTCTGTGCTGGAGCGCTCATGTTTCCTCTCATTCACTGTCTCAACTACTTTCCCCCCCGACCTTATACAGGGACCACGGTTCTTTTATTAGTTATTTGAGAAGTTTCTTCCTGGTTCTGAAGTGAGATCACACAGTTGAAACCAACTTATTTAGACTTAAATTTCCGTTTGAGTGGGGCTTTTAATGAAATCCAGCTGGGGAAATCTCCGCTCCCTATTGTATCCCTGCAGGAGCCAGGTTTCTAATATACATGACATTTAAGAAGATAGATTACTGCAAAATGCCGGCACTAACCTTGTACCTTAAGTGCATATACACTCAGTTGCCAGTGTATTAGGTACAACTAGCTAAAACTAATGTAGTCTAATACAACAGTCCTGCAATGAATCCTAAACCTACATGAAGGTCATAAAGTTCAGTAGAGTTTGTGGTGCTGTAGAATTGTATCGCATTATACTGACGGGTATCTCTATTATTATGTCTATCCCATTTATATCAGGAGGCAAATTTATCAGGATCCATTACAAGACCGTTGTATTATGCTGCATTAGTTTTAGCTAGTAAACGGAGTGTGAAAGCACTCGTAGCCTCTCAAACTGCAGATTTTATTTTTAAATGTATTTCTTCACTGTATTACTTTCAATCTCCTACATAAAAACTGTCTGATGTTGTGCTTCGTCCCTAGAATTCAATTAAAGATAGAAACAATGATCCCACTGAAACAAGATAAAGTGAATGACATACGCAGGTGCACTTCCATTTTGCTTTTGGTAAAGAAGAATTAAACAACACGATCAGGCTGCAGTCGCCCCTCTAACCTGCCCCCGTCCCTCCTGCATCATTAGATGGACAATAACAACAGGAAGGGCATCAAGGAGCTTCAGGGGTCAGAGGTCATCCTTGCTGTGTTAATGGGTGGTCAAACCTGGATTAAAGACAGGAGACAAAGACAAACACGCATCCACACCAACACACAGGCCAACCCATGTCAAGTATGAAATCCCAAATTTGTTACACTAAGTGCCCAATGTCAAACTTTAGCCTGATACTTAAATCTTTGCAGAGCTTACATTTCTTCTTACATAATTTGTTTAAATAAATGTACGTATGTAACAAAAAGCATACAGAGGAACCCGGTAGCTCATATATCACAGCCAGGGTTCGAGCCCCCCCCCCCCCTCTCTCTACTGTCCGGTCAAAGAAAGTGAAAATGCCAAAATTAAGTGAGTCAAAAAATAGTTTAATAATATTACGAACAAGCAGCGCTGCCAGAATGTGAACGAGGGGGGAGAAGAGGAAAGAAAGTAACTGTGTGTGAAGGCTACAAACAAGCTGAAGAGCCCTCAACCAAACAACCACGGAAAAAGAAGAAAACAACAAAGACATTACTGAGCAAATAAATTAAACAAGAAACGAACACGCAAACCATAAAGAAATCAAGTAAGCAAACAACAAAAGCAAACTGACGACAGCCTGGAGAAATGTCTGTTTTCCCCACATCTTTCTACAACCTTGTTGCAGCTCAGTAAATAAACTATCCATCATTGTTAGCCATCTGGCATCTTAGCCTATCAGAAGCCTGGGAAAGCTGTTACCGGGTGGCATAGGATGTGGCGGCTCGCCGGATAGGGCCAATTGCCTCTGAAAGATTACTGCTTAAAACAAGGCTGTACATGTGTATTATGTTAGCAGAGCACAGCGAGCGAGCGGCTGCAACACTGACGCTCGAAACAGAAAAACATCTGAAGCAGCCGCCATGAATTAAAGCATGAACTCTTGTGTCCAAGCTGGGATTGATATTCCATTTCCCGAGCGGTGATGTGTGTTCACCATGTTAGTGGGACCAATTGTTTGTGTGTGTGTCATTAAATTCCCCCGAGCCCTTGCCTGCTGGAAACAGGAAAGATGGAGTGCGTAATTAGCTTTGTTTGTGAGAAAAAGAGATATACATCTTCATTGATGCTGTCGGGCGTTGCATGTTACATTATGTTTGTAAAAGTGCGCATGATGCACGCTTGGAGGGGGTGCTTACACAAACACACAAACTGTATTTATACATTTATAGACAAAACAATGTGCATTTTTTATTTTCATTGGTATTCTGAAATGATCATTATGTCGTGAATATGGCCTTTAGAAAATGGCTGTTTCTCCAGATACCATAACTTCACTTTGTATTCTGTATTGATTTTGGCCCGTGTGAAAATCTCCTCCCCGGCTAAAATCCATCTTATTCTGTTTACATATCTCTCTGTGTGAGTGAGTTAATTCTTGTAGCCGCGGGTGCTGTGAAGGGAAAACAAGATGGATAACTTTTTGTTTGTTCAACCAGAGAGTGGGAGAGACACGTGGCTTCATTGAGGCTGTTGCACACTGTGTGCAATATGTGTTACATCAGAGACACTGTATGCTGATTTTTGATTTCTAAATCACAGATCATGCAGTGCCTGTTGAATGAACGGGGGGGGGGGGGCGCCCTGTGACTGGAAGGTGGACTTTATTTTAAGACAAGTCGTCACTAAATCCTCACACAGAATCTAAAAGATTCTGCTTAATGAAATCACAATACGTACCTGACACATACCGCTAAGATATGAAATATTCAAACTAAAGATACAATCCTACAAAACATACCGTTGCTTGTGATTTTTAATTGGGGGAGAAAAGCAGATGGTGTTGGTATATTAATCACGGGCAGCAGTGTGTGTCATGGAAAAGATCAAGGTGTAAACAGCAGTCAGCCATGGACCCTCGCACAGGTAAATGAAGGAGTGTAGGACCAACACTGCGACCAATAAAGCTGGATAACACAGAGGTCAAACGTAGACACACAGACCAGGGAGGTGTATTCAAAACCCTGTAAGTAGCACATATAACCTCACAATCAGGTAAAACATGAATGATTACTGGCTGTTAAATTCCTGCTGGCAGTCCTGATGTCATGATTTATTTGTGTCTATGCACCAAACAGCAGCCTCAGAGTCTGTGGGTGGGGTCCTGGACAGGATACTGCCTAGAAACTGTGTAGTTCTGCTGGGGGACTTTCAACACTTAGAAACAAGCAGATACAAACAGCTGAAATGAGTCTCCTTCATAGGGTGGCTGCACTCGCCCTCAGAGATAAGGGAAGGAGCTCTGACGAACGGAGGAAGAGCTCGCGTTGAAAGGAGCCAGCTGAGGTGGTTCAGGCATCTGATCAGGATGCCTGCTGGGTGACTTCCCTTTGGAAGTTTTCCCGGGCGTGTCCAACTGATGGGATGTTAAAAACAACTTTAAACAAGCAGAACCTTGTGGTTATTCTGAGTTTTGTTACTCAACATCATTAAGAGCACAAAAAGAAACTTGGAGGAAAATGAGTGAAAGAAGTGGAGTTCCTGACTGAAGTCTCAGTATGAGCTGTCACACATAAAAAGGTATTATTGGCTCGTTCTATACATACGGCAGTCACACAGCCTCAGTTTCATGTTTCACATTGGGGTATTTTTGGATACATGTGTTGCCTTTGAGCCTTTTGTATAACTGAGCTGCTTTTTCCCAACAGAGAAACTTTGATGGTTAGACTTGATTGTTTCGTGGAGGCTGCCAGACATATTAAAGTTTCACATAAAGAGCCCCTCACATCATTTAATGTTCACGCATCACTGAAGGCACTCTAAAGGAAATTAAGAAGTAATTGGATAACAGAATAGATAAAAACACTGGATAAGAGAACACTAAGAACATTCAAACACGTGACTTCTGATCTGAGAAGTGTGAGGTTGAAATGCATTTTACAATTAGTGACTATTTAGCACTATTAGCACTATTTACCCTGTTGATTACCTCCCTAAAATAAGGCTCCTCAACCCAACAGCATACCTACAATTATTTTTGTGAGTCTTTTACACTCTTCATTCAACTACTACTTCTTACTCATGATGGGAACTGAAACATTATGCATCATATTTAACAAGTTCCCGTATGAGACTGTGAGCAATAGTGTGAAGTCGATCTAAATTCATCTTCAGGCCCGCTGGATGCAGCCCGCTCGGCTTTGACAGAAAGACAACATGACATTGTATAAAAAGGTAACGCTCATCACCTGGTCGTCACAGCTTTATATCAGCACACTCTCCATAAACTCAAGCCTAACGTCTGGAATAGCACTACGACCTTTACGAGTCTCCGGTGTGGTATTGTGTAGGATTGGTTTGTTTTGGTGAGTTCCTAACCAGTGAAACCAAATTTATCTTTCTTCCTTCTTCTCTGAAATAGACCAGACTTCGATAAACCAGACCCCCCCCCCCCTCCTGTGCTGTTTCCTCCTTCAACAAATACAAGAGATTAAAACCAAGATCATCTTGTTTGCAGAAGCTTTGTTCAGGCTCCCATAACATGCATTAAGATCAACTAAAAGCTTAAAGGTTTCTGTTACAGTTTGTTTTTCTCTGTGCATGTGTGCAAAATAACATGATCCTCTGATAGCGTAGCTGCATGATGCTCGTAAATCTCAGCTGTGTGAATCTTTTATGTCAGATCATTTTCTGGTTGGAATTAACCAGACTGAAATCTGTGCAGAGGAAGAACAAAAACAAGGGAAGCAGTTATTGCTCTTTTACAGTTAGCGGACAGACAGTACAGACTGCACACTGAGGCAGAAATAGAAATGAACTAGTTATGCTATCTGTATGTGGCGGAGATACTGAGAACAAAAGGTAATGGAAGAAATGTCCACCTGACGGGCTCTGCAGTAATTATACACACTCAAACACATTCCAATAGTATTATTTATTACTGTGTGTTTATATGGTTAAATTACAAACCTTATTCCACTCATGTTAATCCATTGTATGTGTATTTGTGTCGGGCAAATCAATTAAAATACCTTTTCAAGTGAAATGTATATTCAAGCATTCAAACATAATTTACAGCCGACATGAGTAATAAACAATTTTCAAGGTTCACAAAGATAAAGGCTCTAGAGTCATGGCGCTGTCATGGCACCGCGACAGGTGTTCTCACTTCATTTGCCTGATTCGACCTTTTCTCGGGACTGTGTCCAGACTGAGTTTGGCTGATATCACTCCACTCTGACACACCAGAGATTGTAACATTTCTAGGCAGATCAGAGACTCAGGCGCAGAGAAAATACACAGTACACGACGTACGATTCAAAAAGAGGTAAAATCTCATTCATACATGAGTGTTCAGTCCATCAAGCAAACAAATCCAGGAAGGGAGTAGGCAAAAACCACAAACCAGAGAACAAGGAAGACCAGAACCCAAGGAGACTAACACTGGGAGTGCTGGAAAGCGATAAACACACTGAAAACAAAGGCAATCTGGCAAGGGAGCTAGCAGTAACAACAGCGGAGTATATAACGGGGTTGGCTGAAGGCACGCCCAGGGGCAGGTAAGTGGATACAGATGTGGCTAATCAAAGGTTGGAGAAACACAGACAGGAACTGAAACGACAGGTGAGGCTAGTCTCCAAAATAAAAGAGGAAACACAACAGGCTAATGGGATGTTACACGACGTGCATCCACACATCACATCCACACAGCATGATCTGATAAGCCCCAAGCCCTCGTAGCAGTATATGTGTACTAATGCAGTATGCTCCTACACACCAGAAAAACAAGACACAACAGATAATATACAATGTAGTGTTTAATGTAAATAGACAAACAGGCAAATCAGGTCCTTCTAGTTCAGTTCCTCACAAGAAATCATCACAAAAGATTATTATTAACATTCATCACAGGGAGATCAACATGTTAAACAGGTTTCACTCAGAGAGGAGCGACACCACCTTGTATAACTGGGCTCGTGACAGCAGCATCTCTGCTCCCAGTCTCTCCTGCATATTGGAAGACCAAATATAGAAATACACAAGCGCGTAAATTAGGTTTCAGGTGCCATTCCTTGTGTCTTTGCAGCAACAGAACAATATGCAACTCCACCTCAGGCCACAGAATGTGCAAAGCTGATGGATGTAACAATATATCCTCCCCACGTAATAATGTGCGCAGGAAGACCAGACACACTTTGAATCTAGGATTGGTTTCCATGTATACAAAGCAGTGGTTGTACACACACACACACACACAAACACACACAAGCA
The DNA here is from genome assembly GCA_036024295.1 of Nannoperca obscura. Taxonomy (NCBI): domain Eukaryota; kingdom Metazoa; phylum Chordata; class Actinopteri; order Centrarchiformes; family Percichthyidae; genus Nannoperca; species Nannoperca obscura. Next base: position 6,922 of record JAVQJL010028550.1, read on the forward strand.
CATGACCTTTCTTTCTTTCGTTGACCTCGATCTACTGAAAGTGTTCATGTTGTTTGCTCTGAGGGTTTGTCCACAGTGATGTCATCACCCTCGAAGTCATGGGTAAAGTACAGAGGAGGAAGCTGTGACTCGAGGGTCGGGGGCGTGACGGAGGGACGGAGCGAGGCCTGACCAAGGTTAAAGTTAAGCAAGAGATCTTCCTGCGATTCTGCTCTGCTTCCATTTCTGACATGGACTTAAGAGTTCAATCACAGCAGCAGTCGGATGTCTTTGCTTGTATTTTGGTATTTTTTTCTGTTTAGGGTCACACTCACCATTTACAACTGAACCAGGGCTTGTAAACAAAATTCACATGGCCTGAAACTCTGCTGAGAAAGTTATTGACTCTGTTGACCCCACTGACCCTCTTTTTGCCCATTGCTTAGCAGGATATTGCAAAAGTCAGATACAGAAAGTTAGGTCATGGACCAATGAACATATAATCATTTCAGTTTGGGATTCCAGTCAGGGTCAGGGCTAGGATTAAGGTCAGAGTTTACCATTGCAAGCTATTTTTTTTGCCATTTTCTCAAGATTTGCTGCAAGTATTTTAATAAACACTGACAAATGATTGGGTTAGGGTCTGTTTGTGCCCACACTGGACCCGGGACAACGAATAACCCCATGTTTCCCTGGTGTCGTAGTGTCTTGCTGTATATAAATGGTTTGATTTCTGGACAGAGTTTTGATAAACTAATTTAACGGACCAGTGTGTAAGATTTAGGGGTATCTATTGTCTTCGTTAGCATATAATTACCTGAAAATAAGATTAGATTGAGCCCTTTATATTCACAGAGGGAGCGGGTCCTCTTCCACGGAGCCCGCCATGTTGCATTGCAATGTTTTTACAGTAGCCCAGAATGGACAAACCAGATAATGGCTCTTTGCAAGTTTCAGCCACTGTAGTTTCTGCTACATGCGTTATTAGTTGCCATTAGTTGCCACACTAGATGCCACTAAATCATCCATACTAACATTATCATCAGATTTGTTTGCATGGTTAACAAAATCTGGATTTCACTCAAACATAATCCCTCTCACTTGAGACCCACTAACAGTGTGTGGTGCTGTCTCTATCTGTCTTTTCTTATTGTGTCATGTTCGGGACGTTTTCGGTCGATTCGATTGTAAGTGCTCACACAAGAGGAAGCTACGAGCCGGGGAGGAGGGACCGACTTTGAATGTTGTGTTTATAAAGCATGTTTCTTTCTGCTTTAGTTTCTTTCTGCCATTAAACTTCCAGTCTCCCTCTTCTTCAGTGTACTGTCTTTCTCACTGGGCAGAAGAGTAATCAAACCTGTGACACTGCAGTCAAGAGGATGGTTGCTCAAACCACTTTCACATCTTCTCTTCCTGTCGGTGATAAAGGGAGTGGGAGACGCTCTGGTGGCTCACTGGACAGGGACGCTGTGATACAAAAGGTCCAAGCATCATTTCCCGCTGTCTTATCTTCCACGCTGCTCTCTAGTGAAGCAGAAACACTATGAATTATCTCTACAAAGAAATAAATCATGTGCTTGGAAATGCAGTTATTAAGTTACATAAATGTCAAGAGACTCTTTAAGGATGTAACCTGAACGTCAAGCAGACACGTTGTTTTGCAGCTTGTTTTGATTCCCTGCTATTACAGATATCTGGGAGTATTACGAAGAAGAATTAGGTGGAAATTAAACTGTCGAGTTTTCCCCTGATGACATTTAAAGTTCTGTTTATCTACTAAGATGAATGCTTAGCTGATAATGTTTATCTCCCTCCCTCTGTCCTCCCACCACTGCCTGTCTTTTTCTTCACACCTCTTTAAATATAGGGTCTTTTTTCTTTATCATTTCAAAGTGAAATATTGTACTCCATTTAAAGATACATACAATAACTTAAAGTTTTATTTTCATATAAATAGTAGTTACTTGTTTGAAATATTTTTCTGAACCTGCCTTATCCTGTCTTGTTTCAACACAGACATATTTAAACATTTCAATTAAAAACACCCTGAAATGTTCTTTCTGCAACTCAAAATAAAGTTTTCTGCACTCAATTAAATACAGAAATGTCTTTATACAATCAAAGTTTTTGCAGGTTAATCACTTCATAAAGTACTTTAGCTCGACCAGCTACAGAAATGCTGCTCCCTTCAACCTCCAAGTCACATCTCAGTCTCGTCAAACGTGTCTTTCTGGCTCCGTCTCTGTTTTGCTGTGTATTAAAATTCAGACTGCAGCCAAAATCAGCAGCACAGGTGTCTTATTTTAACCATAATCATTACTTCTACTAATCCATCACTCCATCCCTCCTTCTCTCCTCCTCTTGCCCACCCTTTCCTCACTTTCCCTCCCTAAAGTCCAATTTAAAGTCAAGTCATGATTTAGCCTCAAACAACTGAAAATCTGGAGTCTTAACTTATCCTTCCATCCATTATTATCTGAACTAATGGGAAAAAAACTCAGTGTTATCCCTCAGCATGATCTATGGACATTAATTAACTCGCCCGTCTTCTCTCTTCTCCTCCTCTCCCTCTCTCTTAAATTAAATATCAGGTTGTGATCTTGACAAGCTTAGTTTACCTTCTCTCTATCCTCCCTCTCTCTTTTTAAATTCAGGCTGTGTTCTGTCTAAAACCAGCAGAAACGTCTGTACTCAACCAAAGCTGCTTTGATAATGTATTTATATTGTTGCTATTTATATTTAGGAACCTTGATCCTAACCTGATGTTTGAGGTGTAACCTGCTCTTGTTTGTGAGGTGTTTCCTGGGGATACGGAGGAAAAACAGTGTCAACACAAGTGACATCCACAAATGTTAAATGATGGTGATTACAAATTCATTACATTTGAATTGCTTGTTCTGCATCATGTCTAAAAGGTTTGTTGCTTTTATTTACAGATTGTTAAATTAAAAGAAATTGCAAAAAGAAAGTCCTAGAAAATTCAGCTTAAAAGATAAACCTCCCAAAATGTCAACATCACACAAAAAGTGGATGTCACCAACACTGAAACTCGTTCTTATCCTTTCAAACTCTAGTTTGATAAAAATATCTTATCATAATAATAATAATGATGATAATAATCTTAATTTCAAGTCCACTTACTATCTTTTTTTTTAAGCTTTCAACTGCATCTTACATTTCTTTTTTTTATGCAGTTACTACTTTGGTTTATGTGATTTCTTTTTTATTGATTTATGTGTTGATAAATGAACCAACTTAATGACTGCAGACTCAATTTCACCATGAAGACCATGAAGATGTTGTTGAAAGCTCCTGAGAAAAGCATTTCTTTCTATGCCGTAATCTGTTTAAAATACAGAAAACATCCCAACAGCTTCTTCTGTTCACATGCTTCAGCAGGACTGTTACTTTAATTTAAAGTAAGTCAAAGAACTGGATGCCTTTTCTTCACTTCAGGAATGTATTCAGTTATTCAGAAGATACAATAATCAAAACATCTCTTCTCACAGGTCCATCATTAGACACGTCTGGTTGTGGTCGGGATCCTTGTTTAACATCTTGTTTTTGTAATATTACCTCCACCATGATCTGACTTATCTATAGAACAGAGTTACTCTGCATCTGTTTCTGTACTCATTTTTCTTTTTTTTCTGTCATAAAATAAAAGTAAAAACTAAAATAAATTGTCTTATCTTAATCCTCTCTGTCCCTCTTCGTCTTAAAATTCATCTCGTGGTCCGTCATTTCTCCCAGGTGGTCGTTCTGCATTTGGGAACAATGTTATCCTCCCACATCATTATTAGACATTAATTGACTCATCCTATCTTCTCCCTCCTTTCGGGTCTCCTATCTCAACTTGACTTGGCTTGATTAACTGTCGTTTGAAACAATATCCAATCCTCTCTTTTTGTTTTCTTTTAAATCATCACTTCCACTGTATTCAGACAGAAAGTGGACACAATAATCTACTGTATTTACATGATCATTTGGGCTGAAAAATATATATATTTTTAAATATATCTTTTATCGTTTATTAACTGTCCTTGTATTTAGATCTGAGTGCTGTTATGCACATGAAGCTGTGGTCTGATCCACTGCAGCACGTGTGTGTCTGAGTGCTCTTGTGTGTTTGAGAAGCATTAAAGGTCAGATAATAATATACGATTTCCATGTTCACATGTTTAGAGTGTACATGAAGCAGGGACTCTTCATATCTGTTAATACATAAAAGCAGGTCCACACAAAGTGAAAAGTAAAATGACAAAATACAAACTAGCTATTGAAGCTTCATCAAGCACCTTTTAGCTGTTAATGTGTACATGAGCACATACGGCTCCAATGGGAATAAAACATTTAACCTTGACAGTGTAATAGCCATTTAAACCCAGCCACACAGGGAAAATAACTCCTTAACCTTGGCAGTGTTAAAGCTGCAGTAGAGGAGAATTTTGTGTGAAAATACGTCTCTCTTATCAAACTAAATGATGGCGGTGACACAGAGGAGTGTCCCATCTTCCCTTATTACGATCCTACAGATTTGCTCTTTCTGCACAAATGGAATTCTTCCATTCTGTCCATTTCTGCCAATTTTCTGTTCACTGGCATGTAATTTTCTCTGAAAGCACATTCAATCTCTTGCAATTTTTTGACCTGAACACCGTTTGTCTTATTTCTTTCATCACCAAAATCTCATTTTATATTCTTAACTGCAAAGCTCCTTTTGCCATTACAACATCTTGACCCACGCAAACAAACCTGAGAAGCATTTCTATTCAACATATTGACATGTGGCAGCAAAACAAGCCAACAAAGAGGATAAAAGTTTCAGAGCAAAGGCACAAAAGTCATAAAAACCTGCATGAAAGCATGACCCAACCTGCCTTCATGTTCACCAATGTGAACCAATGTGTCTAATTACAGGGTGAGCAATCAATATACTTTGGAGACTTTGAGCTTTAGTGTCTTCTGGACCCTTTAGGAATGTAATGGAGAGCTGCACTCAGCCAAGCAACATGTCTTCACTGAAGCAAGTTATGAGATTTTGGCCAGAATCAATTAGAATGATGGATACAACTGAGTCCAGGTCGAGAGAAAGGGCTGAAGTAGCTCTTAAGACAGAACTACAAATCTGTCCCCTAAAAGGCACCGAGTGACCTCTACATACAAGTACAGATGAACTTTAGATTTCTTTACTTTAAGTATTTGAAAGTGTTTCCTCTCACAGGTGCAGCTTCACAGTGATGCTCCAACCTGCTGGAGCATTAATAGTTTTACATATCAGTCTTTTACCCGTTACATATAATTCTCACTCAGCGAGGTCAGGATAAGTTGTAGGCTAAGCCCTGATTTATGTCATTGTCTTGCAGATTAATACTCACAGGTCACAGAGAAACGTACATCCTGAACTTGCCAATTTATTTAATACTAATCGTCACTGTAACACGGGATGATTGTCAGATATTTCAAAGGTTCAATCCCTTCATGTTAGCGGGTCAAATAAGGATACTGACTAGGTGTCATTATTACAAATCTGTGCCTTGAAGGTAAAAATATCATCCTACAGTCTAATCATCACCTGGGAATCTACCAGAGGCATGTCTGACCTGGTGGATTATGGAAGCAGCCTTTACTCTCACTAATATATAACGCTCCAGCTGTAACTAAATCCTGCACCCTTGGCGATTATCTATGATGCTGGTGATAACACTACTCCCACGTCCATCATCTGTTCTCTTTCATTATATCATGCATGTAACAAAGGTATTACTTCATGGGCCAAATCACAACTGACAGCCACCCAGCCAATTCAAAGGCTGTCAGCAAGCTTCTTGTGTAGCATGCTTCATTATGAAAAATCTGCTATCACAAAAGAACGCGCTCAAAATGAATTTACAACCCCTGACAAACTGTAATCCCATTAAATGCTTCCACCTCCTGTAAGTCAACTTCCTGATTAAAAAATAAGAGGTCAGCTTTAAACTGATTTGTCAAATCATTGTTTATCAGCGCATATTAGCGTAGCATTCGCTTTTGCCACTGTGGTTTAATGTAAGCAGATTTCACGTAGACATTGGGCCGAGTCGTGCTGTGTGATGAGATTCAAGGAGGCTTTAAAGGTGCAATAGGTGAGAGAATGGTGTGGAAAGTTTTCTGATATAACTTTTACTGTTTGTAAGAGTGGAGCTAGATAAGGAGGGATGACGGCTGGACTACTGAGTGGGCAGTTTAACCTAAGCAGATCCAATGTAGATATGAAGCCAGATCACGCTGCCTAATATCTGCTCTTTGCTTGGGTGAAAGTAGGATTTAATAGATTTACGAGGGCACAGCCTGATACCCACTGCAGGGCCTGGTGAGAGATCAAAACATCGTGTGATATGAATACTGGGCTTGTCTAACTTTTTGTCACATTTCATTGTGTACTGATGACTTTAGCACAAGGAAAATCACTACAAAACAAGCCAGATAACTAGCTAAAATATGGTAGTAGAAGAATCCTTGGATCAAAACATCCACCCAACATCCAATTTGACTACCTCCTCAGCCTTAGAGACATTGCTCAACACTTGATTGCTTCTAATGAATTATATTCATAGAGTTATGAGATGAAAGTTGCGAAGTGAGCAGCTATATTCCAACTCAGATCGTGTCCAACACACACATTATCTGGGCAGTGAAAAGAGAAAATCAATGTAGGAACAAAACAACTCCCAAACACACACAGAAAACTACAACTTGAAATCCAATCATCTGAGGAAATGGAGCTTAACAACTTAATGGGAAGAACCAAAGGTGGTAATTATGGAGGGGAATTATTTGATATGCCTCTCTACGAATCACATGAGGCATATGAGAGTGGAAATCCTAAATGATTGAATAACCAAACTCATAATTATTTTCATGAATCAGAAGGCAGAAACTGGTGGTGGTTAACATCCAAATACTAAAAACTGGACAAAAACTTTGATCTGTAATAAATCAAAGTCTTTTTCAGTGGTGGTTATTCATCGTCATTTTTACCCCTGGGATGGTTGATAAGTAAGACATAATGCTCGACGAGGTGTCCGTTATCAGGAAGCAATGGACGACGGGGAGGCGAGAATTCACAGGAAGTGAACCCCAGACAGTCGCTTTAGTTCGGACTGGAGGTGCCTTTAAGAGCCAGGATGAGTGACAGCAATAGACAGGAAGAGATAATGAAGGATGAAAGAGTGGGTGAAAAACCGAAGAGAAAGTATGAATCAGTGGAGAGGAAGAACGCTTATGAAAAGAAAGAAAAAGGCAGGGAAAAGGGTGAAGAAATAAAGAGAAAGTAAGGTTGTCTGTTGATGCTGTGAGGTGCAGCAGGAACGTGATAGAGGGAGAAACGGAGGAGGGAGAGAACGACAGCATGAGAATTCAAACTGCATACAGTTAATGCAAAATGTGTTAGACAGCAAAGGAGAACAGAAGGATTGGAAGAGATGGAGATGAGGCAGAGAGAAAGAGAAGCCAGAAAGAAATGAGAAATAAAAGAAAGGGATTTCCACTGACGGATGGGTAAAGAGTTAGGGACAGAAACGAGAGAGGGCGAGATAATTCAGGGAGGTAATGCAGTATTGAGGAGAGGTTCAATCTGTCACTGCAACTCTGACTGAGCAGCTGCCTGCCGCCTCAAACCTCCCTCCATCTGCACCTTATCTGCGGCTTCACATCCAGCCTTCCTTCGTACCGAACCTGACAGGACTTTTTACCTACAACCTTAAAATATATATAAAAAAACATAAATACACAAGTGAACCTTTGTAGATAAATATTTTTGCTGCTGTTACCTTGCAATCTACCATGATAACGGTAATTACAATCTTTCCTATTGGCTTTTTTAGTTTTGCTTTATTTCACACGTTTGAGCTTCACAGTGCAGAAAGAAGTGAGTGCAGAGTTCAACACTAGAACGTTTCTCCGTGCGCACCTGAAATCTGAGTTCAAGGTGTGTATGTAGAGCACTGTTAAAGTCATCACAGCTAGTTTAGAAGCCAATCAATGTCCAGCTTTTTAACCAGCGGTTAAACTTGTGACATATATCATATGCATATCTGCATGTCCATAGATGCTTGATTTTTGAATGAGGGAGAAGGAGTGGAAGTTGAAATTAAGTGTCTTAAAACTTGTGCAGGAGATTCTTGATTATGAAGCTCAGTAAACATTTAGTCAGGAAGACCATCTCTCTGCCTCATTCATTCATTCACATCTCTCTCTCTCTCTCTCTCTCTCTCTCTCTCTCTCTCTCTCTCTCTCTCCCTGTATCTTTTCATCAGCTGATTATGGCCATTTATTCTCTCACTTATCCAATCAGATTTTGCCACGCTGTCCATCAACCAATCATGCTGCGGTCAAACTTTAAATCTGTTCTCCTCTCGATTGCTGTCAGCTGTCAGTGCAGTTTAGTTGTGACCCTCCACGACCTTGTTCACGTCCAGTTCACCACATTCAGTGTCCGGGTCCGGCTCATCAGAAGTCCACCAGATTATGTATATCCCCAATAAAGTGAAAAATGAAAGCCAGGTCACCACGGACGGAAATCCACCCGGTCTCTGGGTCTCTTACCGCTGCCGAAGAAGAAGCTCCCGAAAAGAAAATGTAGTTCCCGTTCTCATGGACTGTTCAATAACCAAACACAACATTTTTCTTTTTCAAATGGAATTCAATTAGTTCAGGACCAAGAAGGAAACAGTGATGGATCAGATAGGTAAGAGTATCGAACAGCTAGTGTAACAGTACCAGACACTGTGAGCAAGAACTATTTTACCTTCGCAGAGTGCTTCTCTTTCAATTTGAAAACCTTTGTCCTTCTCAGGAAACCATGTTTTGTGATATTAGTACACTGACTCAACTTTAATTTGAAGGTGGTTATCAGCTCAACATTGTAGGACCTGTAGTCTTTATATACATATAATGACCACCTCAAGTGTAGAACTAAAAAACATCAGACACTTCAGAACACTGGTAATAACAAACTCCTTTTACCTTGTTGTTACAAACACAGGTTAGCTACCGCAGATATTTTTTAAAATTGGGCCCTATTTTACACAAATTGTGGGGTTTAAATTACAAAAATGTACCAAAAGCTTTGGAAATGGTCCAATGGATCACCTCCGCCGGCATCCACGAACGAGCTGCAACGTAATCATAAAGTATGTCCATTAAAAGTGCTTGTTTCTGCCACTGACACAAGTGTCTGACAACCTTATATAAAGGATCCCTGCAGAGACAGACAACAACAGCTCAACCTCTCGTGAGATGTCAGAGCCAGACTTTTGTTTGTGGTGAAGGAGAAAGGAGAAGTTACAGGTGTTGATTCAGCTGTAAAGTCAGCAAACAAAACTATATCTCTAAACTGGAGTCTATTGTTAATTGTATTCATTGTGCCAAACCTGCTTTACCATTTATTACATCATTTCTTCATCAACAAACAGTTTATACAGCACAAATAATAATAATAATAATAATAATAATAATAATGAGCTGTTTCGCCTCATCTGAGCTTTTATTGAAACTGGACCTTTGTAATGTATATGCTGTAATTAGCACTGAGCCCGTCAGTGTTTGGTTGTTGTGTGCTTCATGGATCAGCTAATCATCAGTGTGGCTCGCATGACTGGCGGTTCTGCTTGAGCTAACACAAGCGCTGCTTCTCTGCAGACTCCATCAGCTGTTCGCCTCTGAACCTGCAAACAGACAGCACTACCTCAATCTCATGGTTGAGAGGGTGGGAAATGTCTCATATGCTTATCGTTTCTTTCACTTTCTCTTTCCCCGTCCACCATCCCTCCTTTATCTCTCTCATTTTCACTAATGTGCTCTTCCATCTCACCCTCTCCCGAGAGTTCTTCCATCAATAATCGAGCATGACTCTCTGCCTTCCTTCCACATCTCTAACCTCTCTCTCGTCTATCATTCATTTCTCTTATTTCCTCCCAGTTTACTTTCTATATTAATGGCTATTCTAGCATGAGCCTCACTCTGTTGCTTACTTTCTCCATTTCATCCCGCACTTCCTCCATCAATATCTAGGAATGGTTCTGCCGCCTCATGCTCTACAAGAACTCCCATATCTCTATTCTTCTTGTCTCCTCCTCTCAGTACATCTCTCTGTTCAAGGCCTGTTCCTCCCTCCCTTTCTTGTACTTCTCCCTTTTGATTTTCTTCAAAGACTTTACCTATATTTCTCTCACAATGCTCAGTCCGAGGACTGAGCTCTTGGCACAGGGATGAGAGGAAAAGGACACGGGGTGGCAGATGAAACAGGATGTTATAGATCCTTTAGCTTTGAGTCAGTACCCATGTTTTACTCTCTTAAAAAGTGAAAGAGATCAATTTACACCCACTTGGCTAAAGCTGGTAGAAAGACTTACTGCTGTGTAGTGATGTGGAATGATAGAGCAGAAAATACATTTATGTTTGAGCGTTATTTCAGTTATATAACTACTTACTGCTGAATCATGGTCAGTGTACAGCGCATGGATTTAGACCTAAACACAGGATGAAAGTTCATTTTGACTCCATGACACTTTAAACGGACTTTTCCACCATTATTCTTTCACTGCTGCTGCCAAAATCTGGTCATACAAGACGCCAGTATTGTTGTATTTCAAATGAAACTATTGTACAATCAAAATCAAGACCACAAGTGTTTAATGTATATAAATCACAGAGGGGGGTTAACAAGTCAACTACAATGGGCTCACAGACTACTGGCCAGCATTTATAATGAAGGCTACAGGACACATTGCATCATAGTGTGTAAGCAGATAGGTTAACCAAGTGATGGTTTAACCACAAACAACCTGTGAAATACAGCAACAAAGAGTTTCCAGGACCGTGTGAGCGGCAACAGTGGCTGTCTCACAAGATGTGACTGACTCATTCTTACAGCCAGAACACACTGAAGAGACTTTATATCTTATCTGGCTTGAGACTTTATATCTCACCTGGGGATCCCCCGAGAGGAGCTGGAAAACGTTCCCGGGCAGAGGGACGTCTACACTGCTCTACTTAGCCTTGTGCCACCGGGGGAGCGGTAGAAGGAAGGACTACGAATCTGAAGTGGCTGAAGAGCAAAAGATAAGATGGGTTTTAGTTAGTGTCACAGCACACAGCAGCAATTTTATGACAAACAGTAAAGAAAAAACATTAATTAGAATTTATTAAAATATTGAAAATGATGACCTGACCGACCCGTTTCCTCCCGGAGGCCTGTTTGCATGCCTGAATGCCAATAACAGACCAAGAGAGTTGTTCAAATTAATTTATGCAGCATGTACTTGTGTCTTAGTGTCAGTTATTAAAAAAGAGGTTAAAGGAGTGGAAAAGAGGATGCAGAGAAAAGCACGAGTATAAAGGCGAGAGAAAGAAAGCGAGAGTACGGGTGGAGAGAGAGAAAAAGATGAAAGCTGAGAATCGAGAAAAACGAGAGGAAACTCAAGAGCATGAACATTATTGAGGGATTTGACTTCCTTGACATATATCTGTCTCTATAAACGAGACATGGTGCACTGGTTATTGTTTCACCTCCTCTCACAAACACACAGACATATATTAGACACACACATTAGAGAACACACACTCTGTTACACACAGGCAAACACACACACTAAGCTCTAACAGCTGAACATGGCAGGTGTTTCAAACTGAAACAAGTGACTGCCCTTTCACTGACCTCGGGATGAGAGGAAAGCCACAAAACAAAAAACACGGAATGAGAGAAGAGAGGAGGTTGCTGGTTGCTTTATTCTTTCAGACAGGCAGAGACAGTAAAAGCTGTTTCACTTGAATCTGAATGCCCTGTCGACTACAGGTCAAGCACAGGTCCTCTTTGTTGTTTCTACAGAAGCTCACAGCGAATGTGAAAGCCACGACTTCGAAAGCACATATTGGTATTATTATTTTATTATTGTCTTGTTAAGTGACTTGCATGCAAAAGCGTCCCTGTGTGAGTGCGACTGCCCTGTTTAAAACAGTTTAAAGGGGAATGATGACAGCTGCTGCTGTGCACAGATCTGCTGTGCAAAAGTTTTGACTTTCAACTGTTGAGGACTTTCAGGTGATGTAATGCACCTTCTGGCAGCCCTACTGGAGGCCGAGCTCGGGCAACAGGCGGACAGAAACATTACATTTCTTTGCTTATTAGGCAAGTTAGCCACCTCAAAATGACAGGACAAAGCATAACTATGATGAAAATGCAGGCCTTTTTCCTGAGGTAACAAATGTTTTAAAAGTATCTGAAAACATTTAGATTGAGTCATTTTCCCAATTGTCTGTTTCAAATAGTCTGTAGCAGCAGATATAAATCTCTATAGTCAGAGAAGAGTTTATTGTGATGGTTTTGGAACAACTTCATGATCTCTGTTTATGGAGAGCAAAATAAAAAATGAATAAGTAAATTACGTGATGAAGTCTATGTAAAATCTCCAAAGTACACGTGACCACAGAGGGATGGTCATGTTTGTAAGTGTGCTGCTAAAATGTAAAGCATGACTCATCACAGGTGCAGACGACACTGTACACATTGTACAAGCAGCTGGTACAGACCGCCTTCCTCATTGTTTGTTTAATGAGTGCAGTCTTTAAATGCAGATCTGTGCTGTGCATGAGAAGTAAACAGCAGAAACGGAAACAGGCAGTTTGACACTGAAACAGAGCAAAGTGGTTAAAGGACAGATATGTTTACCTCATTTCACTGTTTAATTCTCAACACCTGTCTGACTTCTTTTCTGTATAAAATCATCCTGAAGGCTTTTTTTATAAACGTTTGGTGGTGTAAGACCTCTACATGGAGACATAGTGGGATAAGTTATGTCGGACAGTTATGTTACACTATTCATGGTAAATGAAATACTATTAAAACTAATATTGCAATCTGTACTCTGTTTCAGGGTTTGCTTATTTCAAACACATAATGACTCCCTGCGGTGCCTTGATGGAGGCTGACAGACATCAGGAACAACAAGAAACGACCACACTGAACAACCAGTTAGTCATCAGATTCACACTTAAAACACGGTTTAATCACGTTTACTCTGGGGATCTGCAGGCAGAGAGCTATGGGATCAGCAGAGTGTTTTGTTGTGTATGCATATGTGTGTTAGGTGTGACACAGTGTCCGTGTCCACTCTGCTCTCTGTAAAATTGCTTGATTTTTGGCTGTAATTATGTAAGTGTCAACCACAGCTGCACTATTTACCAAACGTCTATTACACAACCAGATGGCTGCTGTTTGTCCCACACAAACACACTCTTCTTCTCACACACACCCCCACAACACTGATGTAACATAATGTAAAATCATTTCTCTGACAGCTTGTGTACACTAGGTGTCTCTGGACTCTTTGACGTCTGTATTTGCGGTTTACTGCAGATCAACAATTCATCCAGAGACGCAACAGAGAAACGGTGAACAATTCACAGCTTTCTCAGTTTCATTTCGTTCTAAGGTCCTATCTGGCTTCTCAGGTTTTCTTCTCACTTTGTCACGCTATTTATTGAAACTCTGCCACCCTCTTTCACTCTCTTTATTAACACACACAAGCCTGCAACTCACTCTCTCACACACACACACACACACACACACACACACACACACACACACACACACACACACACACAAAGCAAGGCTGGCCAGAGGGAAGATTAAAATTCAGTACTTGGTTTACATAGAAATTCACTGAGAATCCCCCAAAGGCTGAACCTCCTATGTGCACACGACTACACAGCCACACAGACTTATATACTTTCATTTAAACTCCTGTTTTTTTAAAGTAACCAGCAGCACATAAACACTGGATGACACAAACTGTGTCTGACAGAATATTTTGTCATGGATCCAGTACCACTTACCGTGCGGTATCTGATTAGGGGTGCAGGACATTACAGAGACTGGCAAATATAAACACCTTCTTCAAATATGACGATTGCCAGTAACTGCAGACACATGCAACGACAATTTATTTAGCATCTCTGACATCTTCAAACGCCTTGCTGCCAATCTTCAGACACAAGCAACACTGACGAGTATGAACACATGCAGTGCTGTGGCCATTTAATGTCAATATTCAGAGCAGGCCCAGATTTAGCACAATCTTCTGATAAGTAACATCCGCCCACACGCTGTTTGGACGCCCTGAAGCAGCTTAAAAAACAACAACCCACTTTTCTAAAATGTTTTGCTATGAATGAATATCTGGTAACAGCCACTGCATTCACCACACACATACATAGAGACTGAACTCTGACAGAAAACTGAACACACACCATCATGAACATCTGTCTGTCCTTTGATCACACTGATGTTTGTTTAAGTATTGATTATTCTGATAATAATTTTTCATTTGATGCTGAAAGTGTCACACCATGATTGACAAATGGCTTCGAGTGATGTCACCGGTGCAAGATGGCAGCGCCCTCATTTTTGTACAGTGGGAGGAAGTGGAGACGTGTCGACCATCTGTATTAACAGCCTGTGGTTATGACTTTTTAAATGTCCTTGTGACCAGATAGCTTGAAATGATGATTGTGGTACGAATACGTAGTGCAAGTTAAATTTGCATAGTGTGCATAGTGAAAAACCTTACATTTGATTGTATTTGCGTTGCAGTACCTGAGGCATCCACACTTCCATATTACAGCATTTGCTGCCAAGTTGAATGGATCAGAGTTTAATGATCAGTTAAATTGATGGATATTCATGTTAGTGGTGTTAGTTGTGCTTCACTTCCATGTGACTGGAACTCAGTATTAGGCACCTGGTCCATTAGTAGAGAAATGCCACTTTTAGCACTATACTACACACTATTACAAGTACACACTATTTGTGTGTATTCAGATTTTAGATGGTGCATCTTGTGGTGATGCAAGACATTTTATGTCATTAGAACAAAGTCTTGCAGTATACCTTTCAGTTGAGCACTCAGACGGAGAATGACTTTAATGTGGCTGCAAATACATCCCAGAATATTATAAAAAACTTCAGTGGAGCTGTAAATATGTAAGATAAACAGCACTGGCTCTGTCTGTAGCAGCAAAGAGAGAAACGTAGAGAGGGGGAACGGGACAGAACGAGTTGTCAGAGTGTGTTATCTCAGCTTTACGTCTGTTGACTGGACTGAACACTGGTATAGAGCTGGCAGATTGGGGTCTGTGTGTGTGTGTGTGTGTGTGTCCGCCACACTTTTCTGAACCATAGATACTGTATGTGTCCTGAAGCTATAGAGAAAATGAGACAGATGGACAGTATGGAGCCAGCACCAGTCCCGACAACACACTCCTACATACTGTTGAGTTGGCCCGCCATCATTCTGAACAAAAGCAGGCTGCTTCAGCCAGAAACACACTGGAAGTGTCAGACACGGGCTGTAAAGTTTCCAAACTACTCTCAATGGAAAGAAAACACAAGAATGAAATGAATGAAATGAATGAAAAACTACAAAGAAACTGATTCCAACTTCAACTGAACATTCGAGTCAGACTCGCGTCACAAGGTCGATGACTTGATACTCGACTTGACAAAATCAAAGATTTGCAACTCAACTTGGACTGAAAAGAATTCACACCTCCCGCCAGGCCCAAAGATTAAAGTATGTTAACAAGACAGGACGGGAAAAACAGAAATGAGATATTGTGATTGTGATAATTTACCTAAATAAAAAAGATAATATAATAAACCCAGTTTTGTATACATGCAATGTTCTATACAGCGAGACTTTGTTATAAGCAGAGCAATACATAATTATTATTTTACTGTGTAAAGTACTTATTCAAACACTTTCTCCAACCTGGAACACCTTGAACTTTGAGATATTTCAAACAAACATAACATATAGGCTGCACATGCAGGATAAGAACAACATGAACGCACCATGTGCCTGGATTATTAAGGACTAAAAACCAGTTTTCAAGGGGACTGTGGAGGAGAGTCAAGGATAAAGGAGCAGTCGATGTCAAGAGACAAGGCGGTGAAGTAATAATAAAAAAACTTTGTAAAGAAAGTTCCAGATTAATTAACACTGTTTTGGGCTCAACTAAGCAAGGCTAATGAAAACCATTCACTCTTTCCTGCTCTCCCACTCTCTTTTCTACATCTCTCTCCACCCTTTTACCTCCCTCACTTTCCTCCCCCTTTCCCTCCGCTTATCCTCTTCCCTTCACTCATGCAGTCGTTATTTCTCCCCATCTGTTTCCTCTCAGCCTTTCTTTCTCCTTCCTTTTCCCTTTACTTTCTCCCTCTCCGGCCTCTCTCCCTCCCTCTCACTCCCCCACCCTCTTCCCTTCTCTCCCTCCCATTAGAAACATATTGGGGTGACTTGGACCATGAAATTAAAATATTAGTGAGTGACATCATTGAATATTTCCAATTCTCAGGAAAGAGAGAATGGAAAAATATTGGATATATAAGTGCCGTTATAGGAAAAGGTCAGGTAGAGGGCAGATTAACATTTCAAACTTTAAATTATCAGTGAAAGAAAAAGAAAATGTTAAAAGACAGTTTACAGTAATTGGAGTATCTCTGCAATTATAGAAATCCTAGAACAGTATATCATATTTAAATGATTTTCAACCTTGGAAATGGAGTTTCTTTAGCTTCCTTCAGTGTATTATAAGATAACAAAATACAGTTTGAAATTCATGTTTGAGCTAATAAAAGTTTCATGTACTCACATTTTCCTCCTGAAGTGTTTGACAGATTGAATCTTGTAGAATTTTTAAGTTAAAGTGAAAAACGATATTCTTTCTACTTATTTATTTACCTTTGACTACATACCGTATTTTAAAGGCCCAATGAAAACTGATCCTGGTACAGCCTTATACACCTTGTGTCCTCATACCAGCCGTTCACTTTACAGTTGTCCCTTTTGTTTATTTTGATTCAGTTATGCAATCCTGTCTTGATTTTTGTTTTGTTTTTGTTTCATTCTTTTTAAATGTTTTTTTATCACATGAAAAATGTGAATATCCTTTTATGAATAAGGGCATCCTCACCCAAATCTTTCACACACACACACACACACACACACCACAAGCTAAATGCTTGTAGTTTTATTTCATAAGGTATTAAAAAAAGAAAAATAGAAAGAAAGAAAGATTTAGAAAATACTTCTATTTTGTGCTTCTTTGTGAGACCAATTTTGTTTTTTTTTACTAGATTCAGAATTTGTAGGAATTCAAGTTTTCTGAACGACAGTTCAGTTTGACCACATATTATACTTCACTTTGAGTCACAGGTCACATGTGAATAGTCCTCTGTGCTGTCAGCAAGCCACCTTTATTTTAAGGGGTCATAAAAAGGTATGTGTTTAGTTTTCATGAATCAAGACCATGTCTGTATTTTTGTCAGGAATCATTCGAGTCAGGGGTTTAAATAGCTTCATGAGTCTACCTGCACAGTGCACTTGTATGCACAAAAGGGAGAGATGGAGTGCTTTGTAAAGAAATCCAAACAATGACACCAAAGATAATGCAGTAACATTAAATGTGTCTGACTGTTTCAGCTCTCACGTCCTCTGGGGTCTTTGAAATCTACAGTTTAGCACACCTAAAGGAAGCACTGTACTGGAGAGTGAGACAGCGTGTCAGGAGCTGTCTTTCCTGCAGACTCCCTCGAGGCAAATTTAGGATGAACTGGCCAACACATGGAAACATTTTCTGTCTGTCTTTCTTCTATTCTCTCTCTCTTCCTCTGTGGTCAGCACATATGAGAGTGACTGACAAGATGCACTCACTCCTGTCTTTCTTCATTTCAGTCTCTTTGTCTGACTTCCTCACTTTCTACCTTCTCTGTCAACTCAGTGAACGCAGCACCGACTGACTTATCCGGTGGTCTTCTGTGTGTGCTGACTGGTGCTTACCAGCAGGGATTAGAAATCTGAAGCTCTGCTTTCAGCCGCCAGAGGCTGCAGCCACAACAGAAACATGTTAAATGGAACAAATGGTTTGGATAAAAATGCTGCTTGTTCCAAAGGTTAAAACCGCGTGTTCATATCCTTGGATTATGAGTGTGCTCAGCATATTTCATGGCAGCATTTCACCAAAGCAAATAATAATATTACATGTTATTTATTGCACTTTTCACACACAACATGCAACTCAAGTGCTTAACGAATTTAAAAAGGTACAAAGTAAGAAAGACTGCAAGAAGAAAAAGAAATAAAGATCCTGGTGAGTTGGTAAAGAGAACTTCTAAATAAAAGAAAGGTCTTGAATCATGGATCACGGCTGTGACTCAAAAAACAACCAGAAACTAAATGAAACAATACTGATTGTTTACTGGAGTTTACACAAGCATCACAAAATTGACAGGGCGTCCTGGAGGCTGTTCTCTGATCATAGCTTGCCTCTTAACTTACGCAAAATAAAGGTAATTGTTAATGAACTTGTGCTCAGTACACCGCTGTGAATCGATAGGCTTAGACTAGCTGACCACTGTGGTCGGGTAATGACCTGAAAGACAGAGGTGTTACTGCAGCAGCAGTTCTGAGGAAACACAAAAAGACTCTGACTGGATTGTCACTGTTTTTCACATTTGCATTTCCTAGAAAAAAGATGGGAAAGTACACCCCAGGATCTTTATTCTGTGGTAAAATTATTACCAACTGGAAATTTGACCATTTAATCCAATATAGAGTAGTTTTCTTTTATCCTCTTGCTTCTATTAAAAGTTAAACCTTGTGAAAGAGCCAGGTGTTCCATCATCATCAACCAATCTAGCTGTTTTTAGTGCATTACAAACCAAGAAACGGCTCCTTTAGTTGTTCATGGATGAACAAAAAGCCTCTGCTCTGCTACTTATGTGACAGGAACAAGCCACACGAGACAAGAACTCAGTGGAGGTGAAAGTGAGAATTGGCTCCACACTGTTTCAGACAAAACCACCGCCTGAGTCTAATTCGTATGTCGACTATATCAGTGATCAGATGGTTTCATGTCTAGCACTTTGAACTACGTACTTACTTAGCGTTAGACTCCCACACACTATCTCCTCTCTTTGTCTCCACAGTTCTATGTTTCCACGCTGAAGGCACTATGAAGTGAATTCAGGGAGACTTCAGCGCCCTTGTTGACCAAAAAGAGTTCACAGCTGAACTGGTCAGGTGTTAGCGCTTCTGTTTTATGCTAATCATGTGATTTTGTTAGCAAAGTATATACAAGAACCACTCAAATGATAGTTAGATCATTATTCTTTTTATATTTTTCTATACAGAATTGAGGTTTTGTTTTGAAATGTTTTGCTTTGGGCATGTTATTTTGGTATTAACCGATCAATAGTGACTGACTTTACTACAGAAGCTGCAGTAACTATCAAAAACAAATCAATTTAAGAGTTATTTTCTCAAATGAATACTTGTCATTTTGGGAAAAATGCTTTTTCCCTCTCTGGTGGAGATGAGTACATCAATATCACTCATATATCTGATAAATATCAGGCCAGGAGCCGAGTAGCTTAACTGACCAGTTTCCTCCTGGAGTCTCTGCTGGTTGCCTGGCAACTGAAGCCCCGGTTTTATGGGGATAAAATGACAGATTGGGATTTTGTACAGATGAAACAAACAATATATAATGTGTGAATTAGTAAGTTTTAGAGATGCAGGTAGCAGGAGCCAGGCTAGCTGTTTCCCTCTGTTTAAACTCCTTGTGCTATGCTAAGCTAACCGTCTGCTGGCGGTAGCTTCATATTAAGCTTACAGATGTGAGAGTAAGGATCTCCTCATTTAACTCTTGAAAAGAAAACTAGAAAGCACAGTTCCCAAAAATGAGCTATTATATGTCTTTTAAGTTGACTTGCAAATATTTATATCTTGGCATCAATCTCATCCGTGTTTGTTCCCGTTTTACTTTGTAGTGAAGGGATTCTGTTTGTGGAGAAGCAGCAATCAATGAGCACAACCCCAGACCTGTTTGAACCGCTAAAATATATCTGTAATGTGGGCAGCAATTCAGAGGTCTAGTACAAAACAATAGACTACATCTAAATGTAAATGTTATTTTTTTCAAAACGTTGTTGTTTACTTTTAAAGATCCTCCGTTAGCTCCAATAACCAGGAACCAATAATCAGCTCCACCTTCCCTGTCCTAGATGGTATCCGTCTCTCTCATCGCCCTCCTCTCACTCTCTAACCCTCCTCTCTCTTCTTGTCCTTTTAACCCTGATGAACGGCGTATGCTGCAGCGTACATATAATGGTAACAGTATCTGGCTTGCGTCCATGTAGCCAATTAGAAATGGCCGATGAGTCGGACTCTGTCCTTTGGAGACCAAGGTCACCCTGGCAACTTTTGGCGTGGCAGACCTCGTCAGGATGCGTTCCCAGCCAATCACCTCATCTTCATTAGGGATTCTGTTAATGTCAAACCAGCATCTGATTGCTCTCTAATTCACTCTGTCATACTCTCGCGCTCTCTTTTTAAGCACTCATATACTCTCTGTCGCACTCTCACACTTGTATGCACTACGCCCCCTTTTATCTGCTCCCTTCATTTAGTTATTCCCTTTGTCCCAGCTGATGAATGAGCTCCCTGGGTGCAACACTGACCTGCATCTTCCCTGTTTGTCTTCCTCTTTCTTGTACTCACTTTTTACATCACTTTTCTTTCTCCTCCATGAGCTTTGTACACATAATCAGTGGTATCTAATATTACTTATCTATCTAAAGCTCATGCTCTATGGGCACTACAATGAGTAAGCCTGAAGAATACCCAATGAGGAAGGAATGGGGCGCCATCTTGGACCCAACACAGTCTTTGTAAAAGCACGTATGTTTTGAAGAAAAACCTCCTGAACGTATGTGCTAAATGTTCACTGATAATGTTTTTCATTTGTTTGATGTGATGTTGTGAAGGTCATTGTGCGAAATACAAGATGAAGAAATGTTATTGAGAACGTTCTCAGGAGGTGACCTGCTCCGATTACAGGTAGAAACTGTCAGGGCGCACAACGAGGAACTAAATCAACATTAACAAATAAATAGATCAATAATCTGAAACGTTTTCAGTAAATCATTTTCACTTGTGTTTCCTGCTCAGACAAACTCACCAGACACTCACACGTCTCCAACACTATGCGTAACAGCTGGCACAGCGTGGATATTAACTCTGTTAACTGACCTGGTGAGCTGTTCTGACACATTCACAGTTTATACAGCGATATCGTGAACAGCAGCAGAACCGCAGGATCAATATTATTAAACACACACACAACAGTCTGCTAACCACGTGTTACCTTTTAATATTTAAACATAAAAACACATTTTACAATCAAGATAAATAGTAGATAATTAGTCCACCCCAAAATTAGATTTTGCGGACTTCGGGGGGTCCTAGTCCTAATTAGGGGGTCTGAGACCGCTCGTATTTCACACACTGATTAAGCCAAGTGAAGATCATGATCTCGGTTAACTGTTTCTTCAACATTTAACTGAAACCTTGATCTTCACCCCGTCCCTGTCTCTTCCTCTCCTCACTTCCTGCTGCTCAGTGTAGCCCTGGCTTGGACTCCAGTCCTCTTCTTAGCCCACAGCATGTCCACCGTGGATTACTAGTCATTAAGCCGGCAATTTTCTTTGCCATATACTTTGAAAGACTCAAAGCACATGAGAATCAAACGGCAACCTTTCATTTTCCAAGCGTAAACATCTCAGACACAGAGAACAAAACTGGTTGATATTCATACTGGCACCCATTTGTGTTATTCACAGTGCATTATTAATGGGTGTTTCAGTCCCAGGGTCTTGAAATATGTTCAGTGTGTAGGCGGAAGTATTAGCAGCAAAACACACTGCTTGGCCAGAAACTGAATACACAATGTTACTGCAAGGATTATTCTTGTTGAACACATGTGAAGGGTCTTTACATGCATTTTAATAATAACACAGAAACTATATTTTCAATCACCCTCTTGAATTACGGATGTGTGTGTAGTAGCAGGAAATATCCACATGTTCTCACACATAAACGACAAAGTAGGTCAGGCCTTTCAGTGCTTTTCAATCAACCATGTGACCGTTCCACAAACCTCATAAGATCGCTTTCAGATCTGCCACCTTAATGGTAAGTTCTGATTCGGTTTAGGCAACTAGTAAAACATTCTTTCTTTCTTTTTTCTTCATGGTTCAAAGAAACAAACATTGACTGTTTGAAGAAAATCCGACGTGTCATGACCACAGAGTCCTCTGTCCAAGCTACACACTTTGTCTGGCGAACCATCCAGCCCAGCATAACAACACTGCGCTACCTCTGTCATTATTAACATCCAAGACGTCTCTTGTCGGGAAACTGTGCATTCAAACAAATAATAATCAATACTGTGATTTTGCTTCCTTGCATGCTTACATTATAGAGAATATTGTGAACGTTTGTTAACTTGTCATTCTGGACTGAAACAGACAGAAGAACAAATGCTTGCTTATGTACTGTATATACTGTGTAAACTCAGTCTCCTCGATACCTTTTGGATTTGAGTTCCCACTCAGACTGAAACGCACTCAAATAAACGTACGGATCAAAGAGGAGTAAAGAAAACCTAAACTCAACAGGTGGCAAGTAAGACTACATGTTCCAGGCCAAGATCCAAAACTCAGTCCCATAACCAACCACAAGTTCAAGAAACTGCCTCACACACACAAATAAATGACTATTTGGTGATGGTCACAAAGGTTTAATAATGAAAGCTAAGTGAATAAATATGATCACAGTTTTCTGCGGTTGAAGAGGAAACGATACTGCTGAGCGCTTGGAGAGCAACGTAGCTTTAAATGATTTTCATAATAAGCAAATTAACCTAATGGATGTCCTGTTAATTACCTAAATATTATTATTAGTCACTGGGCATACTCTCCTTGTTAAGTAGTCCCTGAGTGTGTGTGTGTGTGTGTGTGTGTTTGTCTATCATACCATCTCAGTTTGTATTAAGAAAACTAGTGATGCTTGGTATCAGCTTCTGCAGTTGGCACAACATACATCTGCATCACACACACACACACTGATTGCTGCTACGTGTGCTCTTGGGCCGGGTATTGAGTCCAGGTTCTGGGTCGTAACTTGGCATTTTGAAGAGTTTGCAGTCCCTGACGTCAGTGACAGGAAGTTGAAGCTGCTTTGCAATAAAAGCCTCATAGACAGCTTTAATATTGAATCAGCAACCTAGAATGTGTATTATGTTTGTGTTATCTTTAAACATGCAATATCTGGCTCTTTAGCTCCAGTATGTATTGAGTTTTCGGAGGGTTTTCACTGAAAACAGCTGCCTGCTGCGTCTGAAGACACTATAAAGCTCCGTGAAGCTGTAGGTTCAACCACGAGTCACTACGAGTGACGCCTGTCACATTGTTTTACATTGTTATTATAAACAATGTTGATTATAGCCACTTTAACAAAAGTCTAACTCCACATTTGCTCTCAGAGTCAGAAACCAGGAATCAATAAAAAATGCATTCGATATGCAGAATTAAAATTAGAAATCTTAACAAGCCAAGTCTGCACAGATAGCTGTGTTTGTTCATCGACTCTACTTCACTGCACTATATATCTTTAACAGTGCATCTTCTGTATCTTGGTATTCATTTCCTCTTCTTTATCTGCCTTGCTTTCTTTCCTTTCTTGCATGTTAAAGTCGGATATACAGTATTTCAGACAGAAGGAAGTGCAGGTACAGCATTTCCCACTGCGAAGCAATGGCTCCCAGGGTGTATCAGAAAAAGAGAGAGGGAGGAGTTGGGAAGGGAAAAGGGGGGTGAGATAAATAAAGGTAAGAGAAAAACCACGGAGTGAGAAATCAGCAAGCAGGCACAAAAAAAAAAGCAAGAAAGGAGAAAAGACAACAAATACAATAAAGGAATCAGAAAAGCCTGAAAGCAAGCACAAGGCAGAACAGAAGGATGGAGGAAAGTGTTGTGTAGTAAATCAGTTACTCAGTGGGAGGCCACCTCCACTGGAACCTATTACTGATAGAGTTAGGGGCAAGATGAAGAGATGAACAGTGAGAAAGACAGAGATGGAGACAGAGAGAGACAAAAGGGGGCGCTGAGGATTAATAAACTGGCAGAGGAGGGGAGAAGAACAACCGGTGTGTCTAGTTTAGCCTTCAACGCTTCCCAGCAGCCAATTTAAGCTGACAGGAAGCGTCCGCTGGGCCAACAGCAGGACTAAAGAGGAAAGATACCACTCAAAATGAGAAGACAGCCAAAAAATATACATCCTTAACGCACAAGGAACATATGATGTATAAAGTGAGACTGACTGAAACCACTTTAAACTGAGAGGGGGAAGTAGTGCTTGTCTTGTACAAGATGGGGAAATGAATGTTGAGAAAAAGGCTGAGCTGGGACACAAGCCAAACTGGAAGATTGTACCTCCAGTACATTAACATCAATTAATCATTGTCACATTAAGTTTGGCATATTAGTGTAATTACATAAACAAATGAGACCATGACTGAAAATACTGGCAGTCTTTAATGGCATCTAGTGCACATTCGATTTTAAAAAGCTCCCCAAAGAGACGGATAAGGAAGGAATCTGCTGAACTGCTTTACGGTACAAAGAAGATTTTTATGGTACAAAACTGAATTGGCTGATTTGTTGTTCCAGTGTACTGAAGATGCACTGGAAGAAGCAGCAAACATCAGCTTCAGTCCTCTTCAGTAAAGTCGAAGAGGAAAAGACAACCAGAAAAAGAAAAGTTGACAAGTGGGTGGGTTTCTGGGAAATGTAGCTTTCACACCCCTGACATATCGTCTTTTAGTTTTGCAGCATTGTTTTTCGCTTGTCTTTTAGGATCCTTTTCATTTCTGTGATCCCCACTTCATCC
Source organism: Nannoperca obscura (assembly GCA_036024295.1). NCBI lineage: Eukaryota > Metazoa > Chordata > Actinopteri > Centrarchiformes > Percichthyidae > Nannoperca > Nannoperca obscura. The sequence goes on from JAVQJL010028550.1 coordinate 31,731, forward strand.
GATTAGGACGTGCACACTTGCTCTCATACGTTCTTCTGGCTGATTAGTTTCAGATCCTCCACAACTTTTGGCTGGATATTTTGAGACTTTCTGTCTGTGTGTATATTCCTACAACTCCTTGCTGCTCCTCCAGATAACACAGTGGTCATTCATTTACTGCATACTTTGAGTCATGGATCCTCCACTTCTTGAGAATATGCTTTTGTGTTATTATTCCTCTTTTTAGCTTTTGAAACAGGACACATTTATTAGTTTTTATCACTAATTAGCTGTCTTGCATTTACATTTACAGTCAACCTTTATAAATTTGAGCTTTCAAAACTATACAGTGTGTATTCTTTTAAAATAGTTGATGCATCATTTCTACTAATAACCAGGTTAAAGGACTAATATGTTGTGCAATATTTTATTCTATTGTTATTTTATTATTATTTTATATATGTCTGATGGAAGTCAAAACTACTTGAGTTTCTTGTTCCATCCAACTATAAATCAAAGTTGTAATAAACTGGACTTTTCTGTACTGTAAGTAAGTAAGTAAGTACTGTAATGCAAAACTAAACTAGGACAATATGCAAGACATTGAAAAATACAAGATTTGCCTTTTTGGAAAGCTAAAATGCTCAAATGAAACTTATGAATACAACATTGTGTCTGGTGTAGTCAAAGAAATGTGTGCACATAAGCAAATGTTTGTGTTTATGCATGCAAAATGTGTATTTGTATATGTGTGCATGTTTTTGTGTGTGTGTATACTGCATGTTCATATTTTGTATTGTTTTGCACTGTGTGAACTCATTGGGTAGAACGGAGATGCCATTAGCCAGGAAACAGCTCCTACAAGACCCTTTTTAATCAACAGGCCCAATCATTGTTGTGGAAATAATTATAAAGGAGAGCGTGAATGTGGGTGTGGGTGTGTGTGTGTGTGTGTGTGTGTGCATGTGTGTGTGTGTGTGTGTGTGTGTGAGAGAGAGAGAGAGAGAGAGAGAGACAAAAAGCAGCAACAAAATAAACAGCAGAGATAAGAGGTAGGGAAAAGAAAACGGGCAGATAATTATTCAGCTTTTCTCAACAGAGCCAATAACAACAGCCCACACAATGCACAGTGTTTGAGCATATGTACATGTATTCAAGCGTATGTCCGTGCACATTTTGTCTCTCCGTGTACAGCTTGTGTGTATGTGTGTGTGTTTGAGTCACTGCGGGAGCTACTGTCATGTGCTCCTGCAAGCGCCGCAGCCATTTCACAGAATAATGACGTCAGTGTTTAACTCAAAAGTGGGCCACAACACAGCTGTGTCCGCGTGTGTGTGTGTACAATATGTGCATGTCTGCGTGTGTACATGCAGTAAGTGTGTGTGTGTGTGTGTACAATATGTGCATGTCTGCATGTGTACATGCAGTACGTGTGTGCGTGTGTACAATATGTGCATGTTTGCGTGTGTACATGCAGTAAGTGTGTGCTTGTGTGTGTGTGTGTGTGTGTGTGTGTGTGTGAGAGAGTGCAGGATTACAGTAAGAAGGTTACCCGGGAGGTCATTTATCATTTACTAAAGGTACATTACATCTACTCCGATTCACTGTGAATTTGACTTTGATAGAAACGCACAATGGTTTGGGGTTATTTAAAAGTTCATTTTAGTTTGTGTGCTCATGTGTTTCACTCCTAAATAATAATGGCTTCATCATTTGTGTCACTTTTGGACACAAAACCTTAGATTTTTCTATCTGTCCTGCATGTAATACTACAGGACTGAAACACTAAACATTTTACTTGTTGAGACATTTTATACTTTTATACTACTACATCACAGAAAGCATTGGATATATAAGATGTGTGTGTGTGTGTTTGTGTTCACAGCAATAACTACACACATCAACCTTCTACTGTAGCAGCAGACAGACTCTACGTCAGGAAAATGATGCCCTGAGGCTAAAACTGTCACAGTCACCTTCAGCCATGCAAACTGGCATTTTCCCCCCACTGAAGACACACACACACACACACACACACTCCTGTTTGTACACCACAGTGCCAGATGACCACTCCTGAATGTTAACGCCTTTTCAGCAGCTGAACACTTTTTTTATTTTTTTTATTGTATTTCAGGTTTCTGGGGCGCGTGAAGCTCCAGGTACGGCTGTGTGTCCTCATGTGTGTCTTCAGGCTTTTGCAGATTATTATTCAGTCTGTCAGAGCTGCCACACGGTGGCATCATGCGCTTTTCAGATGAGAACTCAAAGAGTAAAATTCCACCTTAAAAAGGCTATTGTTGATGTATGTCACATTTTTAGGCCATTTTGAGTATTTAACTGAAGTTTTGGAGGGCAGAACTGGCAGAAGGTACCCAGTGGTACTTTTTCCACTTCCACTTTCTCATGTCTCATCCAACGAAATGCCACAGGAGTTCAGACTTCCTCTAATTCTTTCAGCACTGCCTCTAAATTTGAAGTCCCAACACCAGAAGCCTGTGTGTTTTACAATGTTCAAAATGTTTTTCTGCCATATATCTGTCCTCAGGCCTCGTGCTACTAATACACCATGAGCCCTCGGCCCATCTCGCTCTCTCTCCTTCAGTTTGTGTCACTCTGCTGTATGCAGAAGCAACTGTGGAAATGTCTTCAGCTGCTGGTCCTAAACTGGCCTCCTGCTGCTCGCTCCAAAAGGATCAAAGACTCCTCTGCACTGAGAGAGTCCCAAATTATTTGTTGAAATGAAAAGTTGATACTTTCCTTCACCGCTTTTGGCTCCATATTTCACTCTTGTGTCTTTTATTCTGATTTCTTTGTAAAGATGCACGTTTTGGGGCATGTTGTTTATTTTTGATTGACAGGTATTTCACATCAGTAAACCCAGATCAAAGTTTGTCAGTGACCCTTGAAGAACCTCTGGCTCAGTGAGTTTTGCTCCAGTCTCTCTTTCCTCCTATGATATCATTTTCTAAAGCTTCATTTTCTCGATTTATTTCCTTTATTGCTCGGTCTGCTTAGTCTTTCCATCTTTCTTTCACTGCTTTTTTCAATCATAATGCTTCTTCTCCCATCAAACCTCACAGTTAGGCCTTGGCTGCTGAGATGTGACCTTTAAATGTGGCTCCTACCAAAAACACAGGATACAGAGGAAAGTAGAGACGGAGAAAAGGAAGAAAGGATGAGTTTTGTCACCCTCAGAGCATGTTTTCAACACTTCACTGACCCCTGAGAAAATCATCTTTTTTGCACCTTGTTATCCACACCTACTGTGCTCCCCTTCATTTCTTTTCTTTCTCACGAGCACAGTCTCTTTTTTGGTTTTTGCTTCCTCTGCACTCCCTGAAATAATTTTTTCACCTTGTTAGAGCAGTTTTTTTCAGCCCAAGACAGGAAGGAGAGAGACTAGTGAGATTGAAACGGGAAATGTTAAAGCACATAAGCCACATATATAAAATGATCATTTACCAACAAGCAGCTAGGTGTGAGGAAGCCACCCTACATCACTAACACCTTCCTTCCCTCTGCTATAAAAGCAAACCTGCAGCAAACTGAGAATACTGCCGAGCTATGTTCCTTAGTCCTTTATGCTCTTTTTTCCCACATAAAGTGACCTTTGTCTCTCACCACTGAGGTAGTCCGTGTGATATTGATGCATTCGAGGTGAACTGAGCCATATGCACAAGCACAAACAACCTGCATTTTCCATTTTCTCCCTTTTTGTTCTCTCCCTCTCTGTACCTACCTTTCATTCTCTCCTTTCTCTCAAGTCTGAATCCTAATTATGCAGGCAGACATACAGTCAGACATTCAGAATGTTGCCTTTGTGATAACCTAGAGGCACATTTCTCTGTAAGAAAAATATCCCGGAGTTTGGGTTTTCTGTATAGTTTATTATCAATATCCTGCAAAAAGGCATGTGTCTGCAAAGTCAGTTTGTTTTTGAGGGATTGTGAAGAAGTTAGTTGAATTTTACATTAAGTTTTGTGCCTGCTATGAGGTGCGGCAGCTCCATGACAATTTCAGTCAGTTTAAAGCATTTAGTTTCAGCTGGATGTCTGAGGCAGTACAAACTCTCAGGGCGGCCAGTAGTGAGTTTAAACCTTCAGACTAGGGCCCAATTATAGAGTGTGCTAAAAATACTTGGTACTAAAGTTGATAATGAACTGTTTTAACACATGGATTTCATAGATTTTTCCATGTTTTGTGCTAAGAGGAAATGGTGACGGAGGGATGTGTACACTTTAAAAACTACTGACTGTTTCTCTGTCAGTGAACGTTTGCTGAGACGTTCAGCATCAACATTTTGCAACTTGTCAAATATGTTAATTAATAAAGTTTCCTTATTATATTAATACAAATCACATCATCTGCATTTGTTTTCTTTTAAAATGTATTTGCAGTTGCAAATGAGTAGAATATAAATGAATAAACATAATGGTTTTACAGTGTTGTTATTGGAGCCACCGCCCATAAACAGACATTTTTCTTTTTCTATTAGACATCATTAACTCATACATCTATTTTGATTTTACCATTACTTAACCAAGAAACCCCTGTCAAGATTAAACTTTCATTGAATCTTTCCACACTTCATGATCCAATTGTAAACTAAAAGGTGGGATTGGAACCTTTGTTTTCCACCAGTATTAGTTGTTTGTTTCCAATCTATAAGTAACTAAAGGTATACTTTATTTTATCATTTTTCCAGTGTGAACTCACTTGAGACTCATGTTTGCAATAACGTTTGTCTAAAACTGGGACTTAGCTTCATGGCTCAGACCCAGAGTCATTAAATGTTTAAATACTCGCTGCTATAATGTCAGAGACAAACACCACATTTTCTGCAGGCCACTGATAACATGTTAGTCAATTAAAAAGCCATCCATGTCGGCAGCTTGCTCATGTTTGCAGAAGGCAGCTGAGTGGGGAGAGCGACTGCTCTGTAAACACAAGGTCACCAGCTTGTGTGCATTAACAGTCATGTATCCTGCCTCTGATTAAAAGGGCAAGCATCGCTACAAGGTGCTATGTCAGCCAAATTTGTACAGTATTGAATTATGTAAATTAAAATTACCTGTCACAACAGGAGCGGTGGAAGGAAATATTAACTTTATTGTGGCTTGTTTATGGTGGTGAAGTCATAAAAACTTGGGCACACTATGAAAGTCAAGGGAACACAAACATTATCAATATATAATCAGTAATGTCACAGTGATTTTAAATACTGTGTAATATACTGTGTATATTTACATGTGGAGAGACACACAAAGCACAGGTTCACCTGTTACTGATGTCAGTCCAAATAAATCATGTTGACGAGGCTTGTTTAGCGTACAGGCTGAGGGAGCACACACACACACACACACACACACACCTGTGTCCTGCTCTCACTGTCCCTTGTTTCATCCCTCTCTCTCCCTCCATCTAACATGATGAAGTACATTGAAGGACAGACCTAATATGTTTCTTATTCTCCCTCCAGCCTTCACTCCCTGCTAAGTCCTCTCTGAGTCATGGACAGCCACCGTCTTTACATGTGTGGGAGGACGCAGCTTAACTTTTACGGAAACCACTAAGATGGCTAAATTGGACGAGGTCACCAGAGACTGGACACAGGCAACACATGTATATCATTAACTTCTAAAAAAGACTGGACTTTGTTAGTGCTTAGAAATAATACTAACACTAATAAATGTGTCTCAAGTTGTTGTTGGTTTAGTATTAATGTTCAGGTTGATTTTAAAAAAGGAGAAGAAGTAAGATCTGATTGCCAAATAGAAGAATGCAAATTTTTGCAAAATGTAGTTTACATGCGTGTGGTTTAACCAATGTAAAACAACATGGCATCTCTTCTCTGTGGCTGCTACTGACTGCTGTGACCGCATGTCTTTCAAAGTCTTAACCTCCACAGGCTACGTCACACACACACTTTCCCTCCAACTGCCTCCTGAGCTTCTTTCGGCAATTAATCCATCCATCCATCTTTTCCCAGCTGTATTCCCTGCGTGACATTGCCACAGTGCACAACCTGTCAGTTTATACTGACCTCTCTCTCACAAACACACATACACACACACAGTGACAAACACAAACAGATGCATTCACTGAGGCACTGAACATGTACCGATCTCACACATGTGTACACACCAAATGACACACATGCGCACAGTGACACACAATCACACACTGTACTCTCTCCACCACACACACACACACACACACACACACACACAGTGACCTGATCAAATGTCCCACAGGAATATAGAGTGTTCCTGTTTGTCTTTCGCACTGTTGAGCTCTCTTCAAGTGAACAGGAGATGGAGGGAGGGGAGGATGGAGGGGAGGTTGACTGAGATGGAGAAGTTGTGTCTTTTCCTCAACCATTAACAAAGAAGTAGTTTATTGCAGGTCAGTGCTAGTACAACAAAAATCAGCACAAATCCAAACATGGACTCCCACACAGCAACGGTGTACTATTTGTAGACATTTTGACAAGTCATAGCAGAAGAAAGCACAGATGTAAATAGAGACATCTACAATTCATTCATTCGTCTCTTCACTGTGCATTTTGGTCTCCTGAGACACTGAGCCCTTGTCAGTGTTACTGGTTTCACCTGTGTTTTTCCTGCTATGAAATGTCAAAATGTCTGCCATGAAAAGGTTTATTCCCCTGGCTCCATCTACCTATACACTATAGACCTCCTCATCAGGGAGGGATGTGTAGTTTGTTAAAACAAATGAATTATGAATGTCATATGTCTGAATGTAGTCTAATGGAGAGACTAAAGGGTAAGTCTCCTCTGTGTTCAGGGGGTTTGCAGGGATGCAGTACCGGGTCACACATACCAGTAATCCACACCTGAGTTCAATAGACCGGATTATAAACCATTCACCTGGCTGCACGCTGTCCAGAGCCCTCCTTCTACAGTCTGATAAATGGGTGAGGACAAAAAGGAAAGAAGTTGCATTCTGTGTGTGATCAATTTATGAAAGTCTGTCAGTCGGACAACTCATGTTTGAAATGTTTATGACAGCGGCAGAACGTAGAGATTGGTGTCCAGGCTCCAACCTCATCACAGAGATATTGGGGAGGGAAGAACATTTAAAGTTGATCAATTCACAACACGTTTGTGTCTTGACCTTTAAGAGATGAAAATGATAAATGTACTAGTCCAATTAACACATTAATCCCTGTTAAATAAAGAACGGACTTTAAAATTAATGTAATAAATGCTCTCAGATTTCATTTATAATAACTTTAACTTTTTTTAAATTGTATTAGTTCATTTTTTTGTTTTAATTATTTCAGAAGATGTTATTGCTGCCGGGTGCACTTGTAAGTTACAGTTGCTTTCTAGTTCTCCAACCATTTGCTTTTGACATAGTTCACACTTTAATATATCAAATGTAGGGTCTTTAAATGACACACAAAGCACAGGTTGTAGATGCCTAACATTAAAATCCAAATCAATGTGCTGCTGGTTAACAATAAGTGTAATAATGAGGCAATCTGTATGAAACAGAGCGGTAACCCAGCCTCAATAACCAGTCATCCAACCTGGGGCGATGCCTTTCAACTTCCTCAAAGGTGAATTTTACACAATCCTCCTTCCAGCAGAACAGAATCCAGCAGACCTAATTATGAGGGAAGAGAGAAGAGCTGGATTACTGGTTGTTCAGCAGCCATGCTTTTCTGTGGAATGATAGTTTGTCAGCTTTGATGCTGTTTTGAAATATTTTAACTTTAACATCATGGTAGTATATTATTATTTTGTTGTTTTTTAGGCTTTATGGATGTCATTTTATCTAGTGGCTGGCGACTACATTAGCTGCTAATAACACAACACGGCCAAATCTTTGACTGAACCGTGGGTCATTACGTTGCATTGTGGGTAATATTGGCACCAGGATTCATAGGACAGTAACGCTAAATGTGTGACGTGCGCTTTTAACATCTCATTGCTTTTAGTATTGAATAACTGTATCAGCCACCGTAACTGTTATCCTCTCTCTTTCACCTGTTCTGGATCTACCACTGTTTCTACGAGCAGCTCTGAACCCACCTGTGTGAGCAGCTGCTGGTCTTGAAGGACGTCACTGCAGCTCGGAGCTCCTCAGTATCATTATTTTCAAGATTTTTTCACATGTTCAGCCCACCTGCTGTGGCTGGACAGTGTCCTTGAGCATAAAAACACCCTTTTTAAATTAGTTTACACTATCGATCTATCTATTAAATATATTTTCCATTTTGTGATTGTGACACATTGAAACTTTGAAAACAAAAATCCAAATGTATTTGCAGTTGTTTAATCAACCCAAATCATTTGTGAGCATCTATCCAGATAGCTTTGAAGACATAAGGCTATCATCTTGCAGAAACAAAGTCTTTCTCCCGGGGTTTGAAACATTACCAGCATGAGGCAGCATTCTCTTCGCTAACGAGGTCTGCAGGAGGTTGCCTATGCAACCCCAAAAAATCCAAACAGAAGCCGTCTCTAGTGTCAACTAGTAAAAGCATTGGTAGTGTTGCCATAGGCTGAAATGAGATGACTATTACACCTTATCAGACACACAGCTTGAATTCTGCTTTTGGTAGAAAGCCTGCAAGTTTGCCTCTGTGTTAAACTTATATTTTATTTTGTATTTCTTTCATGCAAAAGACTATTAATACTATTCGTATTATGTTTTGTACATACAACAGTTTTAAAGCTGCATTAATACAATGTGGTCCACTAGTGGGCACAAAAGGACTCACAGCCATGACATATTATTGCATTTTTAAAGTGGTATGGTTCAACTTAAATCTCCACAGTGTGATGTGGAAACATTAAGTCTCAGTTACACTGGTAATGGACTTTCCAGTGAATTAGAAGACATCTTGTGTTATTTTCATATTCTGGATTATATATATTCTGGAAAACCCATATCAAACCGAACATGTTATTCAAAGCATTTTTATGTTCATACATTTTAAAACATATCTGCTGGTCCATGAGGCCACATTGTGCCCGCTTGCCGGCCACCACATCACCACAAGGTTGAGAACCACTGCCTTAAATGATTTTGAATGTAAATTCCTGGATTTTATGGGATATGTCTGTGCATGTGGGGAACTATCTACATATGTAGTTTTCTGTTGAGAAATGTGACAGGGCTTTCTTGATCAAATAAAATACAAATAATATACTTCATTTTCATTAAGTTCATCTAGAGATGTGTTTGTAACACTGCACCCTGATAAGGCAGTGAAGTACAATACAAAACCGAGTTAAATTGAGCGCCCTGTCGCACAGTGTTTGACTTTTCAAACTCTTTCATACAGGAATAGTGCTGTGACCTTGTTAAATTGTAGATAATAATTAGATTTTGCTGCCTGGCACTCTTTCTGTAAAAACCTCAAGACAGACTCACAAGATCCTCTGAGGTTGGCTTTATTTAAACTCCCAAGCTATTAGAGCAGCCTCCAACAGAGAAACTGAAATATTCTAGTTGGCTACGTGGGTGAGAGCCAACCTTGCACTTACAAAACTGTGATTTGGAGTCTGGCTTGATTTTTGCAGCTCTCCATTTACTTTCTTGCTTATCTCTCATTATCTCTTTTCAACTTGTTTTGAACTATTTTCTGTGTTTCTCTCTTTTGTGTCACTTCCTCCATCTGTGCCATCACATTCTGTTAAACACAATAGTACCACACTGAAGCATTATTTACCACAAGTTTTCACATTTCCTTCCTATTTCAGCAACATGAAATGGCGTTTCAAACATTTTCTGAGACTTAATGATGGAACAACAATCATGCTGAGGAACTTCATGACCTGAATCACTTGTGGTTAATCAAAGCACACACATCTATGTGGCTGTTTGCTTGCCTTTTGTCTGTTTTTCTCCTATTGTCACTAGTAAATGCACCTGTTTCCCAGTCTTTTTTTCTACTGCTGGGTCTCAAACACTTGAGCCCTGACTAGTGATCCTCCTGCCTGCCATTAGAAAACCATTAGTCATGCAAGAAGAGAATAAAGGCCTCTTGATTTGCTGGATTGATGATGCTGAAACCAACAAAAGTGCAAGATTCTGAAGTACTGATTGTCCAACTGAAGCAGCATCGGGAAAGGTCATTTACCAGGTTTGCCCCAAAATACACAGAAATATTTAAAGGCACACTTGCTGTTTGCCTTTCATTCCAATCTAATATTTCATTGTGAGAGATTAAGTGCTGTTTTATGACTCCAGATTAATTAGATAAAAATGGTTTACAGCCAATTGACTGAGATGTTTCTTAACTAAAGACAAGTGTAACTTAACAATAAGCGTAACAAATAAATTCCATGGAGAGAATTACATGTGGTGGATGTGTAATATGTGTTGCACCACATATGCAACAACAACAAAAAAAGTAATGTAAATGTTCATCTATACGTGATGCTAACAGTAGCTGAGAGCAGTATAGGCTTTTTCTGCTTTTCCATATTTCTCATTAGACAGTGGTTGGTCAAATCATTCACCTAGTTAACTTTATTTTTAATTACATAAAAATAAAAAGCATTTTAAAAGCCTCTCTCACAACCTTACCCAGATCCATATTCCTTATTTTCTTGGTATGTCAAAAAAGTTGTATTTGCAGTTAAATGCAAGTAAAATGTGTATTTGATATCTAGGTGTCTAGACATTCTGCTGACAAAGGTTTACATCCAAAACAAACAATCACCACATTATTAGAGTTTAAACCTGCCATCAACAAACTGTATGGATATTTAACTTTTACAACATTACAACTAAACACGCTGAAAAATCCAACACAGCAAGTGCAATCAAGTGGAGCAGGCTTTTAAAGAGCAGCAGTGTTTCGACAGCTGGCTCCTCTGCACTTACAAGGCGATGCTTTAAGGTGATCTTACTTCACCTTCGCTGACAGCTGACAGCTTCAGAAGAGTCGGATGGAAAGGCCGTAACCTCTGGAAAGTTCTCCAGCTGAGCGCTGCTCTGACCTTGGTCACTTTTAGACGGTAATTAATTAAACCACATGATTCCTGACTTTCGGCACGGCCTCTGCCTGCCTGTGTGTGTGTGTGTGTGTGGCACACATGAGGAAGAGGGAGAATGCTACTGTTTGAACTTGTGCACGTGTGTGAGAAAGCATTTGAGTGTTTGTGTGTGGGAGTTGCATCAGACTGAGTGATAGATGAGGATGTCGGAGTACAGCAGGGCATCATCTGACAACAGGCTCTCTCACTCACACACACACACACACACACACACACACACACACACACACACACACACACGCTCACAGAGCGCTAGGTCAGCAGTGAGGGGCCTCTGAGCCAGCAGTAGGTTAAAGTCTTAATGACGGACATTTCTCTCAGGAAACTTCTTTCCATATGTTACAGGGAGACTCCCTCAAATCATCATTTTTCACCTTGTTAGAGAAGAAACAGATGGAGGAGGAGACAAGGAGTGAGGAGGAGAGGAGACACAGAAGAGCTGAGCTGAGAAACGGGAGGAAATTGAGGTTTTTTGTTTTTCACAACCTACCCATGTGTTAGCTTTGCTTTGTCCTCCTTACGGAAGAAAGGGAAGAAGGCATGGGAGCAAGTGACAGGAGGAAGGATAAAAGATGGAAGATTTTCCATAATTCACAGAAAGCCATATTTTCTTGATCCTCACTGGGTTAGGAACGAGCGAAAAAGTAAGTGAGAAAGAAAGAAGTACAACAATAAAAGGAGGGAGGAGAAGAAAGAGACGGGAAATAAGGGCAGGGTTGTTATACTTTCTCTGTGTTTTAATCTATATTTTAAGGATTATATCTGTTTGGGGTAGCTCCCAAGTGATTCTATGTTTCCCTGCACCTCAGACAGGATTATTCTGATGGATGACGCATCACAGCACAACACCTGTCACAGAAACAGCTCATCTGACAAACGCTCATCTGTGCCACCGGAGAAAGAGCACAGAGACTGTATCTAACCTGCTACAGGCTGAACCCTGGAAACATTTTTCAACTTTATCTCTGTGTATTCGTATTAGTATATACACCATTGCAATTGTCAGTACTGGCTGTGTCTGGTAGGGAGGTTTTATTCATGCCTGAAATCCTGTGCTTGATGATGCAAGCAAGGCCAAAAAGTGGCAAGAAAAACTCATTTCAGCCCTGAGACATCTAATCATCTCTTTACCAGATAAAACGGCGGGAGTTTGAAACCAGGAAAAATAATGTTTTTGATTGTGATGACATCTGATTCATGCGTAATGTGGAAAACCAATAATGTTGTGCTTCTGATTGTGCAGCAGACAAAAGGCTGCAGTGAGTAATGTGGAGGATTTAAGCACCTGCAAGTTAAACTGGAGGGGCTACGAGGGGGGTCTTCTGTTCATTGGGGTTTGCTTTTTACAGGCGTCACATGAACACATCCTCTTCCTTGTCACATGAAATGGAAAAATGTCAGAGTCATTGACCCGGAGTTTGCAGCTGTTGGAGAAAGATGGAAAGATGTACAGAGACGGGTTACAATCTGCCCCACATGCAACCATTTATCACCTGAGCAAGTTCCCTTTTCTGAACAAACTGTGAGATAGAAAAAGATAGTTGGCCTACGTGAACCTTGAGTCAACAATACTGTTTCATATAGTGATAATAGACAAACAAACCTGAAGGTTTTAACTTAAAAGGCAACCTCAAAGAACCAAAACGTTTCAAATCAATTGGAAAAAAATGGACAAAGTTTCATTACTTAAACACATCAGCGTTAACAACAGTAGTACAGTAACCTCTGAGCAAGACTGTGGGTGGTGGGTTTAAAATAAGGCATATTATTTTACACAATTAAAGTTATTCTACATTCCAAGTTCTTTGACGCAAACTTTTTGGACCTTAAACAAGTTTCCCCTTGTGTTATCCACGTCTTACAAGCCTCTTGTGTTTCTGTAAAAGCCCTGCACACCCACTCGAGTGTTTGTACACACCCAAACCTGCGCAGTCCTGAGAAATGGTCTAATTAGGCAACTTAAGAGAAAACACCAGCGTAGGTTTGTAGAGACTGTGAAAACTCATCTTTCAAGTTCGACAGATACATTGCAATTTCTCATATATTTACAGGAAATGGCAGGAAAGTGAGACATGTGCCTTTCACCACTGATATGAACAAATGGAAATATTAACGGTCAAGTGAGGAAGTGAAAAGGTTACAAGTTGTCTGCTTACAGTCTATTTGCCCCTGAATGCACCATAAAATCCTTTCTCTACTTCTTGCATCTGCTTCAGATATCCAGCTTTGGGCAAGTTGACTGAAAAATGTAATCAATCAATCATTAAAAAAGCAATTAACTTTACTACTTTACTTACACTACTGGTTACATGGCTGGTACTTAGCTCAACTTCATCAAAGGTGCCTTTCAGCAACTCCAGTTAGTTTACCAGAGAACGATATGTTGTGGTTTAACAAGCGGCCAGCCTGCAACAGCTATTTGAGCCCCGTCCTCACAGCGAACTGCACGGTTTATAAACGTGTGCAAAAAGTTTCATTCATTCAGTGCTGAGACGACGTCTTTACAAGTTCCAGGTGCAAAATCAAGTTGCTCTTTTTTTACACCCTTTCACCTAAAATACTTTCTAGCAATACATTTGTCAGAGGACCTTGAGACACAGCTCTGCAGAGAAACGCATAGGTCTTGTTTTTAATCAATGCAGCTGTGTGAATAAAAGCTTTTTGATTTTGTAACTTTTATGAAGCAGTGGGCCTTGAATTTACGGAAACATAGACTCATTTCTTTTTTAGATATGTATCAAAGGGGATTAGAAAAAAAACTCTGGATCATACCAGTGCTTAACCTGTGCTGTTTGCAAATCATGTTTCCCTGCATTAGAATTAGTTGTTTGATTGTGATTCAGAAAGTGAGCAGGAGGCAGAGAGAGAGAGAGAGAGAGAGAGAGAGAGGTGGGAACTGCAATGCTAACAGAAAACTTGAAGTAATGTTCTGTTTTGGGAACGCCTCTTTTAGAGTTCACCTCACATAATCGTCTTGCAGGCCGGCCCCTCTCAAGGTCAAATCCTGTGTTAAACTCTCAGAGGAAGAGGAGGCAGAGAGAGAACAGAGTGGGCAGTAAACAGATGGCAGGGAGGGAATAGAAAAGGGTTTTCTGGGTTAAACATCAGCACTGAGCAAAAAGACGGAAAGTGAGGGGAAAGAAAATGATTTTGATGAATTGCCAGCGTTTAATTCCAGAGCACAGTGGTCATGCTCTTCTGTTCTCTGAGAGATTTCTGGGATGTATGGCCTCAACACAGTGCAAAATAAAGACTCACTGCCAGATTAGGAAACAAAGCATCCACAGTATCAAACTAACCATCCTGAACCTTTGTTTCTACTGCACCCCTCTATTTCTGCTTTCTTACCTTTACATGTCGACACTGAACCCTCCCTCTCTCATACTCCACAGACTCAAGCATCATTCAAAAGATCACGGTGCCATATTGTGTGGCATGACAAATTTCCATAGATCAGGAATACAAGCAATAAACAGCTCTTGAGAAAGAAAAATATCTTGATTAGACGGATGAATAGAGTTTGATTGCACTATATGCAAACGAAGAGAAAGGGATCAGAGAGAAGAATCATTATTCAGAGCTCTGAGACGTCCTGTTGATTGATTCCACTTGTTGATTCTGGTTTGTTTGAGTCCTGACCAGTGTTCAGTGGTCCTGCGCTCCTACGACAGTGCATTTAGATCTGTTTACTTCTTTTCCAGTCCTCTTGTCAAAGTTTACAACAGTTGCCAGGAAGTTAGATTATCAGACGGAACAAAAATTGTGTGACTGAAGGAAGCACGGCTACCTGTAGGAGTTAAAAACTAGAGCACGTTGTCCAGTTAGGAGGTTATGATCTTCTCATACACTGATAGGCCATGAATCACTCGAGAAGTTTCTTCTTGTTGGGATACTGATTGCTCTCTGACTCGTGAGTTGTGTCACAGTTGGACTAGAACTGACGTCAGACCAGCCAGGCCACTCAGACAGACTCAGGCACAGTTTCTTGGTCAACAACCAGGTTCGGAACAAGTGTTACCTGTGAGCCATTTTACATTTAACATTTCAGTTTATTACAGGGGTTTCTCTGGCGGAACTCTGACATGTGAATTTCAAACCACCTTGACAGCGCTGAGACTTTGAGGGAGTCAGACTCCGAAAGGGGAAAGCTTTCATTTCAGCTGTGACGCACCATACGATTTTGTGACCCTGCTCTGCCAAGTGAAAAGCAACAGCTTCCCTCTTTGTTTCATTGTGTCCCAGATCAAAGTAGCTACAACTAAAGTAGCCACCGCTCAACCCACACGCAGCTCCTAGGTCACCAATCATCCAGCACATAGTTAATGAGGACTAAAATATGTGCCTGTTCGTGTGAAAATGTACAGTAGAAAAGAAAAGAAATCAAGCAAACTGGTTAAACCAGCAGACCAGCAGTGGTAGAAATAAGTCTTTTAAGCTAATGACTTTCCAGATTTACTACATGAGAGGGATTTCTGGTTTTAGCATTGCATTAAATTGTTTTTTGAGCTCACTTTCTTGTACACTATGGAGCATAAAATCCCCTTGAAGCTCCTCTCTCATCATCTCCTCTGTTCTCCTGGCCAGCCCTCCGCTCATGTGCTCTCCTCCTCTCCTCCTCTCTTCCTCCAGCACTCTCTCTCCCAACTGAACCGATCCATTCATCTCTATTTGTCTAATCAGAGCAACCACACACACACACTCTGCTCACACACACACATTCACCCTCTGGTGTATAGTGGTGATAAATTAACACAATTGTACAATTGCCATTTTTGAAATCATTTGTGTGTGCGTGTGTTTTTAAGGAGTGCAAAGCTGTATTTGCATATTAACAAGCCGGGACATGCGGATTTTGTGAATGTTGTGCTAACATATGCATGTGTGTCTGTGTGTGTGTCATTTGAGTAATAAGAGCTCTGCAGCTACAGATTGTGTTGCAGTTATCAATGTGAAGTCACACAGTTTAATATGCACACACACACACACACACTGATGCTCAGACAGCCAATTTAATCCACCTACCAACAGTGAGTTGGGCATCTGTAATTTATTACAGTTTTTTGTTTACCGGTTGCCTCCCCTGTGCTCTTTGCAGCTTATCTGCAGTGACATTAATTGACAAAAGAAATAAGTAGCAAACAAAATGGAAAATGTTGGGGTCTGTCTGTACAGACCAATCTATACCAAGATATTCGCAACATAACAACCTGCAGAACAGACTTATATCTGTGAAAATGTGCTGTTTTGAGACTAAATTCAGTTTCACTCAGTGACCAACATATTAGTGGAGTACTCTGATGGACCACCTTTGGTTACATGACACCTGCTATATGTTGTGGTAGTGGTTGAACAGGAACCTCAGGTGAGTTTTGGTTTCTGATTGAGTTAAACTAGCTATGTTGCTATTCACACACTAGATGCAAGTAAAACATAACCACATACATTTAACTGGTCAATCAGCATTTCATCAACATGCTGTTTGCACTAGTTTCTGTGGTATTTGCTACCTGCATCAGAAAATATGACGACAATAAATTTGTCAAGAGCCAAGGGTGGATGATAGGTGCTCCTTCCTGTTGATGCTGTTTTTGAGATAAGTGGTGGGATTTGTTTCAGCTCCGGAAATTCATCCATGGCTGCTCACACACAGACACTGGATCCAGTACCAATCAGGCGGTAGTGGGTTTCATTAATACGAAGATAGTGTGTTCATTGTGTGCACCTGTTGCTCACATTTGCACATTCTATGCTGGAGCCAAGTAAATCACATCTCTTATTAATAAATCCAAAGGAAAAATGAGGCTGTGCATGTGAGCTTCAGTCTTCAGAGCTTTGTGCTGATGATGTGCTTTGGGCGCTCTTATCAGTACTGGTGAAAATACACAGCTGTTTTACTCCTGTCTTCTAATGAATTATGTAAACCTCTGCCTTTTGTGCCCATAGTGATGATCGTAATGATCAGCAAGAGGATTCAAGTTGGTATCTGTAGCCCAGAAGAGTGTCCACCCTTTAATCAGAAGACCCGGACGAGAGCTGCTGTGCAGACATCAATCCTGCTGAAGCGTCTCTGAGCCAATAACAGGACAGGAAACATTTTACAAGTTAGGTAAAACATTTTGTTTACATTGTTTTCTGCAGAGCTTAAACAGTTTGTTGATCTCTCTCAGGGAGACATATAGCATGTTGTTAGTTCTGGCATTTAGTATTCATAGAGAGTAAACCCTCAACATCCTTTTTTTTAATCCTCATTTTAAAAATTCACAAAAATATCTTGTGCTTTCTACTGTATAGTATCTGGCACATGTGACTACTGGCAACCTGCTGGGAAGAGTGTACCGGATGTCATCTCGGTTCAGTCATTCAATAAGGCAGCTGCTACATACTGAGCAGTTTCTTATCATCCGCACATGTTGAGGAAAACTGAAATAGACTTTTGGGGCTGATTCTGCACAAAAGCACAAATGCTAAGCTAAAGCTAACTTCAGCCAATACCTCAGGATGCATTAACCAAACAGCAGAATAAGTGAAACACACTTTTGAGAGTTTGTTTTAGCTTACATTTTAAGTCTAAGTCTAACAGCTGTTAATGCATTCTCAAATGTCAAACATACGCAGGCAGCGATGGGAGAAATAATTATTGTGTCACGTAGGCGTCTTTGGAAGCTCTATGTACTCATTTTAAAACAGAAGGTCTCTAATTGTAAGAAGTGGAAGTTGTTGTCATCATTCTTTATTTAGCCGTTCCTTTCTGTGCCCAAGACCTTTCAAAAGTTGACGGCTTCCCTGCTTTTTAGCTCTGATGATTCAATCCACCTGGAATGGAAATGTGAGGGCAGAAATGAATTCAGCTTCCTGCCATTTCCTGTATTCGTAATGAATGTGAGAGGGAACATTTCATCTACTTGCTATACAATCCTCAATTTCATCTTTATTTTCCACTGGCTGAGATGCTCAGGAACGCTCTGTCCTACTCTGCTATTCCCTGCTGTGCTGTGAGTGTGTGTGTGTGTGTGTGTGTGTCCATATGTACGAATGCAGATATGTGGATGGATCTGTGGGTTTGCGTGTGTGGATGTCCTGAGGGACACGTCTCCGTGCTTCCCAATTTACTGTTTATATGTCAGTAAAAAGCAGAATGGGAAAGAAGAAGGTAAGAAACAGACGGCCTGGAGGAAAGAGAGACATTGGAAGTTTAATATGGCAAGAGTACAGGATTTACTTACTTGTTTACACATAAAATTTTATTTGCATGGTTAAAAATGAACTGCAGACATTTGGTAGTCTCTTGTTTCTGTCTTTTTCATACATACTTTTAAGGAAATCTGGTACATTATCAGCATCTTTTTTATTATTTATTCTTCAGTTTCAATCACCTAAAGATGGCGAATCAGAAGGAGCCAAAAAGCCACACTGATTAATAAAAACTGACAACTAACAGTGATTGTTGTGATTTTAATGGCAGAATATTTTTAGATATCATTTAGAGAGCAAACCAATAAATGTACAGGTTCTTTACACATTATGAAGTTGCTATTTCTGCTTAAGGTTTATTAAAGTTCACCACCCCCACGTGTCTGAAGCCAACACGCTTTTGAGACTGTGTTCCTGGCAAGAAGGTGACATTGCTGCATATTCCTGCATCTCAGGCTTTAAGATACATCTCTTATCGTTAGATACAGAAACAGGTAAAAAGCCACATGTTCAACATGATGCCTGACAGCCCCATGGAAACTGTGTAAAATGCCTAAAAAGTCAAATTTGCATTCATCTTATTCCAATACTCAGTGCTATCAGTGAGCTTTAGTCTTAACCTTAGTTTCACACTAGTTATTGTAAGCCAGTGTGTGTGTGTGTGTGTGTGTGTGTTCTTAAGTGGGGGTTGGCAGACTGTCAGAGCAGGAAACGTGGCAAGACAAATGAGGGGATCGTGGGTTCGAGCCCTGGGCAGCACACGAGCCTGATAGATGGGTGAAGACTGACTTAAAACGTCTGGGTTATTGATGGTCGCCCGCTGGCGCTAAAAATACATCGCAGCACTGACCTGAACACACACACACACATAAAAACACATAAAGGCAGAGCTGCTGAGCTGTTTCTTGCCGTCACAAATTGGACTTTAAAATGTTTTGATCCTGATGATGTGATTTCATTTTCATGTTTCTGTTATAAGTTCTGAACTGAGCTTCGTTGTGTGTCCTCTTCTTACTTAGTGACTGCAGGTCGTTCAGCAAAACCTCCATGCCAACAGCCCCAAGCACAACTGAACTAACACTAAACTCAACCAAGGCAAACAATGGTTGAAAGTAGTTTTAAAATCAGTGATAATTTGCCCGTATTGAAGTTTTTTTGTGTGTTTTAGCCAAAAAGGGAAAATTAAGAAAATATAGTTTAATAATGTTGAATTGGATGCAGAAGACAAGGTGAGATGTGATTAGACAGGAAAAACAGAAATAGTAATATTTAAGAGGACTGGTTAGTGAAAAAACATCTCTTTTCCAGGAACAATAGCTGTTTTATTACCTTTGATAACTTACGGCTCAAGTGAAAAATAAAAGGCTGATGCCCCGATGCTGCATTGCCCACACTTACGTATGGGACAGAACAAACCACAAACATACATAGAGACTAAAAACAAAAGATATCTCATATCGTGTGTGTTGTTTTTCCCCTTTTATTTTTTTTAAAGAAATTAAGAGGCAATGGGGGATCATTTGTTACAGAAAGAAAAGGTGATTCAAACCTCCGTAATGTGAAAGGTTTTTGAATTAGTTAAATACTTTAACCTTGACTGACACACACACACACACACATACACACACACACACACACACACACACACACAAACACACACACACACACACACACACACACACACACACATACACACAAATACAACAACTTGAACACACACACAAAAACATTCACAAACTGTAAACTCTTGCCCAAATGCTCATGTACCTAGCAACACACACACACACACACACACACACACACACACACACACACACTGATACGCAGTCATATGAGCAGATACATACAAACACGCTCTTAAGACACACCTGGTGTCTGATTCAATTAACTTGGTGTGTTTGTGTGTGTGTGAGGGTGGAGGGGTCACACTCATTTACACAGACATGCACACAGGTAATCTCCGTCTCACACACACACACACACACACACACACACACACACACACACACTCAGAGGGAGCAGAGGTTAGCTGCTGAACTGTAGAAAGGTTCCGTGAACTCTGACTATTAATAACAAGAGTCCACGTCAGATTTCATTTCCACCGGTGACTCTTTGCCCTTCCTCTGTCACTTTTGCCTTTTCTCTCTTTTCCTCTTTCTCCTCTTTGTTTCTTACTTATTATCTGGAGAAAAACCTCTTTCTGCAATTTTCATCCATTTTCATTGTCTGTTTTACATGGATTTGTTTAGATACCTACTATCTCTTCTACTCCATGCTGTCTCGATTTACTGTAAATACACATCTGAAAAGGTCTTTGACCTCGACAGCGACTGTCACCAAAACCTTTACATGTTTAAAATAGATTGATCTTCAGTCCTGTTAATCAGCTTCAAGTAACTAAGCTAATAATTTGGCAGTGGTCCCTGCATAAAAGCCATGATTATTAGCTTCACTTCAGCACTGACACCTCTATTCATGCATTTCTGAGATGGGCTATTAAGCAAGAGGAAAATGATCTGTTAAATAAAAAATAAAGGGAATATTGAATCATAATTTAACAGCAAAATAAGTACAGACCGTGGCCGTGTTGAACTTTTTCATTTCAAATAAAAGAAAGACACCTGTTTCTGGGACAAAAACACAACCTGGATCACGGTGTGAAGCACACACACGCACACACACACACACACACACACACACACACACACACACACACACACACACCTATTAATGGAAATTATTTTCCAAGTCACAAGAAAGATGTTATTTTGTGATTTCTCCATCTGACTCTGTGCCTTATTAACTTATTGGTAGTAAAGTGGGTCGAAGTGTCGTGGCTGAGAAAGCCAATTATCTCCTCCCGTCCTCTGAGACCTGTCTTTAATTATCAACTTTTTATAACTCGGGTCTTAATGATATAGCCGACGGTGTCTGTGTCTCTGCCTCACTATTGTCTCTCTGTCTGGATTTCTTCATCTGTGGTTTGATAACTCTGTTTAATGAAACAGCCGGCGGGGTTCGCCTCTGAGTCTGACACTCTAACCTTGTTCTAACATCCTATTTCAACATGTATCTTTTCTTCTGTCTCTTTGCACTCAAAGAAATTAATACCAACCCTCTAAAAAAAAAGTAACCACATGTAAAAGAATGGTCAAAATGACAAAGATAAAATATGAACAATAAAGGCCTTGACTGAAATATTTCCCCCCTGAACTGCTGGAAGCAAATATTTATTTGACTTGAAATAATTTACGACAGATATGTGTCAGTTGCATGAAACAAATTGCATGAAATTCCATTTATTCATTTAATTGTTTTTGAGTCAATTTCACAACTGGTTATGTTTAATTTAATGTGAGTTAAAAAATAATGCCTTATGTGAGCTGTAATTATCTAATCCAGTTTGATGGAAATTTTTGAAATGTGTACATTTTTCAACACAGAACAATATATTTTTTGATGATCTGTCTCTCATGTGCCAAATCCAGAACTGAGGCTGACTTTCTCAGAGAGGCAAGCTTTTTATTTCTAATCTCCTTCTATCAGAAATTACACATCCACTTTCTTTATATTCATTCTTTGTAATTTACAGGTGCTGGAATTTCATGATAATTAGCAAGTAACGTCGTCAAGATTTCTTAGAAATTAGCACCAAGTTACACCAACATTTACCCCCAAATTTATGACCCCCAAATAAGATTCTGGCAACATTATTTAATAGATAAATTCAGCTTTTTAATCCATATAATTCAGAAAAGAATTGTACTCCACAACTCCACAAAATGCACCTGAAAGCTCCTAAAGAAGTAAAGTAAAGTAGACGGACCAAAAGACAAACAGTTCATAGAAAACTGTTGTTTAATGACTAAATACAGAGCGACTCCAGAGAGTTCAATTGTTCTTTGTAGGTTTCTACAGGCCGCCATCTTGGAGCTTTTACAGAAAGTAAGACACTTCATATCTTCATAAACCACAGGTGTCCCCAAGTCTGCTGGGAGTCTTTGTAGGATATGTTTAACTTCCACTGTGAAACCTGAGTCGGTAAAATTAAGCTGTCACATGAAGAAACCAACCAGAGTGAAGAACACATTGTGCTTCTTACCTGCACAGTTGGTGTCCTGTTTAGATGTATTCCAAATACAATATGACAGACAAAGTGAGGAGTTAACATCCAGCCTGACACACCGGAAGGCTCTGTGATGACAGCCATTCACTCATCTCACAATTGGCAGATGTAGAGGTAATGATGCCAGTGATGGCAGCTGGCATGTGAATAAGACATACACAGGTGCATACACACATACAAACAGAGATAAGAACCCCGAAAGAGTGCTCCACAGACCGGCCGGCCTGTCAATTTGTCATCAAGTGTAAAGTTGATGCACAATGGAACATTTTTGGATTGTTATTTTGGGTCATTTTAATAACCTCTCCATCTTTCTTAAGCTAATCTCAGCGTTTCACATGACAGGTGACTGTGACTGGCCTTTGGTGTTGAGAGATCAGCCAACCAGACAGCAGAAAGACTCAAAGTCTGTGGAGATCTATGTTGAAAATATTCAGCTGCAGTTCACGTGACCGAGACTTGTGAAGGATAAAGGACAGCATCGCACCCAAAGACAAAAACACAACGCGGTGACTAAAACAGAACTGGTGTGCGTATGATGCAGGGACTCATGAGAAGATACCCTGCAGGCCACGTTGGTCTTCTCCCGAAGTTTGAGAGGTCAACAGGAAGCACTTCTTTTTGTTATTATTCTAGCATCTTTATCAGTGCCAGAAACCAAAGAATGATGCTTGTTCCACTCTGGTAAATGTTTCCAGACTATAAGGATCATTTATAATACATAAAGCATGCACAGTCAGTCCCTTGGGCTCTGTCACTAAGACTGCTAGAAATTGCACTGCCTCAGTCCTGGCAACTGGAGCTAAATTATCTTGGCAACAACAAGTGGCAATGTAATCTAAGTATACTTAGACATCTGGACCATGGGCAACAGCTAGAGTCAACACATGGGGAAGAGTCACTTAACCAGTGTTGATCTGTCATTATCCTTCTGATGCTGATCAGCAGTTGTGATTCTCAGTGACGTGTCCTGTTTGTTCCCCCTGAAAAGCACTTTTGCTTCCAGAATTCTTTCTTGGATGCTTCCACTTATTGTACACTCAGATTAAAGCAACATTATGCCACTTTTTTGCCTTAAGATAACAGCTTCGAAATCATTTTGATGGTGCACTGACTCGTAATATGGAGAACGGTGCCTCTTTCATTCCCACACCTGTTCCTGTTCATGTCTCTTTATGTCGCTGCTATCTCAAATGATTTCTGTATGTCAATGATTTCGCAGTGTTAGAGAAATACACAAAGCAGATAGAATGGCTCATTGAGAGTGTAAAGATGCTATAAGATCTCCGTTCCCCAATTCCCCCAGCTCATTGCTGTCTAATAGCATCCAACCACTCTCAGAGTCCCCAGTTCAAGTGGCTGCCAGTGGATTCACAGGCTCTCAGACGCTCTTGAAGACACTCTTTGGCCCTGCAGTCTGACATTACACGATGATATGTGTCAGTCTCTGTGATGCTCTGACTGTCTCCCCCCAGCTCCTTGGCTCTGTCCTGTAGAAGGAAATGACTGAGAGATTATTCATTGCAGGATAATGACGGTACAGCAGCACAAGTGCCAAAGGCTCTTGATAGACTGCCAGACAGAGCAGTCTGCATCTGTGTGTGTATGTGTGTGTGTGATGATAATAGTTTACCAGGCAGAATGACTGTCTGAAAGAGTTGGAAGTGTCTCTGGCTGCACTTGAACATGATTTGGAGCTCATTCAGACTCAATTTGCTGCAGAGCGAGAGAAAGAGAGCAAGAGAAAGAGACAGAATGACAGATGAAAAGCAAGAGAGAGAGAAAAAAAAGATTAAAAGAAAGAGAGGGAGACAGAAAGAAGAAAGAGAGCGTGTGTATTTACACATTAATGCCTTTATATCTGACTGGTTAGAAGTCAGAAACGGGTACCACGTCATTCAAGGTCATGTTGAAATAACATCGACCCCCCTTGACTTCTTTGTTCTCTCCATCCGCCTGCTCCACCGCTGTTCACTCATTCTCTTGAGACATTAGAACTGAACGTATTGCCAAGTTCAAGACTTTGAAATGGGATTTATCTCCTGATGGCTTTGGTGCATGGACATAAAACAATAATTAGTGACACATGTGCCACAGTGACAGTCGGATTTTGTGCAATACTAGAAAACTATGCGTGCAGTCGTCCAAAACACAGACGCTGCATACGACTTGTCATAACAGCAACACATATTACCTTCTGTGTAAAGCAACACAAGCAGCAAGCATGCCTCACACCTTGACAAATTACTTTACTGTTCCTTTACAGCTTTTTTTTATAAAAGAAAAGATACCCGTAAGTTTACATTCGCTGGTTCTTGACTAAAGTTAAACCTGCCACATGGCAGAGCAGCAACGTCCGTAACTGCCCTCCACAATCACACATTAGCTTTATCTAATCTGCTGGTAAAAACCATTCATCCACGCCTACCTCCTCACTCTGTGGACTCTGTGGCTCTATAAGGACGTCACGCCACTTCCTCATTTTGGACAAGATTCATAATTGCTATAAACACTAGAGGACTTTGTCACTTGAGCATCTGCTAAATGACTGTAAATGCTGTTGTTCGTACATGTTCTTTCTGTTTGACAGTGTAGAAATGACAGGTAGAGTGCTAAAGTGCATTACATCATGAAGAAGAAAGTAGAGGGAAGATGCAGGACATTTTCATTCCCAGGCTTATTATTCATTCAGCTACAGGCTGAGATCCAGACATCATTTGAAGTAGAATTTGTAGACAAACACAAATTACATTTTCTTGCACAGTATCCCCATTATGATTATTTCCTGCCAGGTTTCTGTCTTTTTTGCCAAATCCTGGTGTTTTAGGAAGCTAAAAAACTCTGGGTACTCCAGCAGACAAAAACTTTTCCTTTCTTATTTGCAGTCCAGCGTGGTGCCTCAAATAATTCATGTCAATGCCGAAATGCCACTGGACACACCTTGTAGAGGTCAGTGTATCTGGAGATTATAGTTTAATGAAGTCGAACTTTGGGCCAAAACCTGGTGATATATCAAGGTGATGTGCTTCTTCTTCCACAGCTCTTTAGGGGAACCAGCTTCAATGAAAGACTTGGTGATTTGTTTTAACAGGCCCGTCCTGGACCTGCACTGCCTATAAGCAGACAGAAATGAGTTGCATGCTAATGCTGTGCATATCTTTTTTTTAGCAGAGAAGTTATAGTTATAATGGAATAGATATCTGACCTAGTCGACTGTGCACACACATACACCTTTGTACTATGCTTGTGAGGACAAGAAACATAATGTGTTCACTGCCCCGTAAGCTTAATTTAAAGTTTTTGTATCTGCTTGGCTGCAGCGATATGCATATCGTAAATCACCATCATTTATTCATGTCTGCGAAGGTCTGCACGGACCGGCCGCGTGCAGCGTGTGTGAATATGTCATGTATGCAGACACACAATATTAACACAACCACATGCATGTTCTTTGGACTTTACTTGAACCTCAACCATGAAACCAAGTCCTAAACCTCACGTAGCACTTTAAGTACGAGAGGACACAAGCATACAGTCTATAAAGATAAACACTCTAAAAGACAGCAGACAGATAGAGTTCTCACAATCATACATACACTGCATAAAATTAACAAAAACAGTTCTATACATACACAATCTGCTAGCATGTAGGTTGATCCCTCACAGCACAGCGTGAGCACATCATAAACACTAAAGTTTGACACAAAATGCTCCCATTTTGTATCAGTCAAGATGTCAAGACGTGCACACACACACACACACACACACACACACACACGTCCTTGTGAGGAAGGCTGCAGCAGCCACCCTGCTGTGAGTATGAAAAGTATAAATAATAAACGGAGGATAATGTATGGTAAGCAAAACATCTGAACAGGCCAACTACAGCTCCTCTACCTTCACTCTCATTTCCTGTTTCTCCTTATCGCACCGTGACACTACTGCCTGGCTGCCATCTTTCTTTGTCTCCCTTCATATTCTTCGTCCTCTCACCTTCTTATCTTTATCTATTTTTCCTCCCTTCCTCTCTCTCTGTTTCTCACCATGTAGGTGTGAGGGGTAGAGGGTGAATGTAGTGACATCACCTCCTCTAACCCCTAAGCAACCCCATGTTGCCACCTTATCTTTTCATACAACACACGTTGCATTATTCATTATACTACACACACACATAGATAGGAAAACGGATAGTGGTGGAGAGAAGAGCAAAAAGAATATGGGAGGAGGAGGAGAAAGGGAGAGCGTTAATCTTTGCTGCTCCTTAATTATGATACTTTCATGTACGTCAGTTGTACTGTCCTCTGACACACACACCAGAATACACTCTCTGCGCTGCACATTGGCTAGAAACAGGGCAAGAGGACTTCTCTGTCTCCGAGAGCAGTTTAATAATGCAATTGGAGTCTCCTTCATTCATGTATTGTATTTGTAATTCTTGATTTTGTGATTTGACATTTATATTTATCAAAATCCCATAACACACACACGTCAGACTATGTAGTGTGGTGCTACAGGATTTTCCTTTTTATGTGGTTATTATTTGATACTCTTTTGCCTTCCATGCTAAATTATCTTCTCATGTTTTCTTATTTTCTGTGTTTTTTCTTTAGTTCTGGTCCTCGAACCGAGTCAATCCTGTGTTTGTTTAAGGAATTTTTGTTGGATTTGCTTTGTAAAATGTGGATTTTTGGTGGCAGATTGTTTTTCTGAAACACCCTGAAGTTCAACTCTATGCTCCCCAAAGTGAAACAATAGTTAATAAACAAGCAAACCATTACTTGTCCTATGGTCTGATTTACAGAGTTGACACACTTCTGGGTTGACCATTAGCATTTCATTTCCTATTTAAATAAACAAATCAGTGTGGGGTGTCATATAAAGACACATGCATGTGGTTGGATGCCACAAGTAAACCATGGATATTATAATTCTGATTTAAATGTCAAATACTGTATTGCTGCATTAATAAAGTCACAGCATTCAGAGACATGAGGTTTTGGAGATCCAAAGATCTACAAATGCTGAATCATGGGCCACAGATCACCCAAGGGAACTACATCCAATATACTTGTTTTCATTCATTCATTGATTCATACATAGATACACACCTTAAATAGATTAAATAGACACCTTAAAGGTTTACTTGCATTTACCATGTGTCACAATTTAACCAAAAAGGGATATTCCCTTTAACACTGTTTGATTTTAACACTTTCTAGAAGCCTGAAGAGGTAAAACTCGGAAACCTTGGCAGAAATCATTTTGTGTGGCTGAAAATGTTTTCTTTCTTCCTGTCCTATTCATAAAATTGCATCCTCTTCAATTTAAGTCACACAGCCCTTCGGAGGAAACATCTGAACCAGTACATACATACAAACATTATGCATGCAGTTATATGTGAGTAAAGAGAGGTTATTAAAGACTAAAACAAATCTCCAGTGTCCTGAAGTAACCCACTTTCTGCTTATCTATAGTGTTATTCTGCTGAGAGAGGCCAGTGTTAGTGTGTGGTTGAGACTAAATAATATGGCCCCTTTGAGTAAACTCACTTCCAAATTAAAATACTCCCACCTTAGTGTTTGAATGGGATCCTTTTCAAGTGGCGGATCAGATAAAGAATGCATGCTAGCAGAGCTTCTGTGGTCAGAGCTGAGCTGAGCTGCTGAATGTTAAGCGTCTGCCTGTGGAAAGTGACCACCGGTTACATCAGTGCCCGTATTATTCTGTGTTACACTGAATAACACAGTGTTTAATTGGATAATGTGGTCCAGGCTGTATCCACGTGGGGTCACTGTGGCATGTGGATTCTGACATAAATCATGTGAATTAGATCTTTTTTCCCCGCAACTCTCACAACTGGAGCTGATTTCAGCGATGTGGAATTCAATTTGTCCCTCTGAACTCGCCACACATGAAAATCCACGGCCTACTTTCACCACTGAAAGACCAGAGGACACAAATCCTGCTGCAGAATCTCCCCCTGCAGATCCAGCCTTCACATGCTTCATCTGCTGCAACATCCAGGAGGGATCAACCGGAGAGACACTGTCTAACTAGTGGAAGCACTGTCATCCTGTTCTTTTGAATGAGCCACCACAAAGCAGCAGGTAAGACTGTCTGTTTGTGTGTTTTTAACATGTGCATGTGTGTATGTGTGTTTGTGTGTGTGTGTTACACATAATGCCATGGTGACAAGTTGTTCAATTTGAAGTGGCTTAACTGTCAAACCACAACAACTACATGTCTGAGCAACAAGACCCGAATGTATGTGTATGTGTGTGTGTGTGTGTGTGCATGTGTGTGTGTGAGTTTGTGTGTGTTAAGTGATGATGAAACATGGGGAGGGTGCTGCAGTGGGCTGCTCCCCACCCTTCAAAAAACTCAAAAAACCTGCTGTCTTCATGACAAGCTCCACACACACTGAGACACACACACACACGATCCTAATTGCTGTCTCTTTCCTGCAGGGTGAGAAAATAGGCTACCTGAAGGCATCTCTCTCCCACTCGTTTCCTCCCACCTCTTCTTCTGCTGCTGCATTCCCTCTCTTTCCTCTCTTTCTTCATCTCGCTTTCTTGCCTCCCATTCCTTGTGTCCTCTCCTCCTGACTCATTACCCTGGTCATATTTCACACCCTCTCCGCCCTCCGGTTTGCTCCATGTGTGTCTTATTTCTCTCCACCCTAACTGCCTCTTGGATGCAATGAAAAGAAGGAAGAACAGTGAAGAAGAGGATTTATAATCTAACATTCAGACAAACAACAAGTCCAAGTATCACTGTTACTGACTCCTCCATGTCGAGTTGTTAGGGTCACAAAGGAAAGAAGGAGTTAGGGGAGGAAAGGAGAAGGTTTCACCACATTTCCTCCCTCCTAGCCTCCTCCTCCCCTTTTCTTACACCCATCCTCTGACCTCCTCTTGAGGTGCACCAATGTGATCACAAGCCAACAAAAAGACATTTGTAATCAACTAAAGCATCAGAAGCTATTCAGTGACATTAATGCATGTGCTCGGGATGTTAGAAGAATATTCCTTGATTAGCTTTTTGTTTTGCTATTAGAGAATTTGGCAGAAACTGACTGCTCTTTGAGATGATTATACCACCCATTGAACCTCTGTAGTGTGTTGAAGTGTTGCACAGCATATGAGCAAACTAACCACAGAGGTAGAACAAACTCTAGTGTTCTCTCACATGTTGTTAAGTTGATTAAGGAGTTTATTCTTTTCAATTATTATCATCTTTGTTAGGGATTAGTGCTTCACGCCTCCTCTCTTACTCATCGCTATTTATTGACTATATCAGCTTTAAACACTATAGTCCCCCACATCCTGTCCTTCCAAGCTTAGGGATCTCAAAAGCTCACTTTGCCACTGGGTCTGGAAGACCACAGAGTGAGAGTGGGAAGAACATTCTCTAACACACTCACACTCAACACTGGGGCCCCCCAGGGGTGCGTACTGAGTCCTCTGAAATCCCACAGCAACAAGAGGAACTACCTGGACGAGGTGTGGTGTCAGAACAAGGAGACCAAGGAGCTGGTGGTGGACTTCAGGAGGCAGCGGGGAGGCTACACTCCTCTACAGATCAGAGGGACCCCTGTGGAGAGAGTGAGGAGCGTCAAGTATCTTGGTGTTCATATCACCGAGGACCTCACCTGGAACACGCACACACACTTTATTTATTTTTTGCTTTATGTATTTTATTATTCGTATTTGAATATTTCCGGGATCTTCCCAGAAAAATGATTTCACTGCTGTCATACATGTATGACTGCATGTGACCAATAAAACTTTGAACCTATCCTTGTTGCATTAGTTTGCTCGTATTTTTATAACATCTCTACCTTTTCTTTTGCCAACATTTCACACTTTTATTCATTGGTACACCTCTTTTATGATCTGCTCTAGAGTGACAGGAGTGTTGTCAGAGCACAGTGATGGACTTTGACACAATAGGATATCCAACCATCCAACAATGCCTTTATGTTTATAGGACCATTAGAAGAGAAGTAGAGCAACACCACAAAGAATGCTCATCAATTACAACATTTGTCCAATTACTATAAAGGCCAAGATCAGAAATACAAAAGACAGGTAATTTAACCCTTGTGCTACCTTGCCGGGTCATATTGACCCAGTGGCCCAGTGTCTTGACCCAGTGTCTTCTCCACAAGGTAGCACAAGGGTTAATCATACTGAAGCTGTGGATTTTGCAATGATGATCATTTTGGTTTGCAGGTATCGTTGCATGGTTTGCGATTCCACATCTTTACATTTTTATAAATTTATCTAATATGAAAGGATTCAATAATTACAGCTAATTCTTCCAATTCTTCTAATCCGCCTGGCAATCTCATGGTTCATCTTAACCTCACTCAAGACCCAAGAAATGAATAATTGGTAAGTTTGTTTTATTTGCTCCATAGTTGGGTGTTAATTGTCAATGGTTTCACACTAAACAAGCGATGATTTTACATCATTTGATTCAATGCTAACATTAACAATAACTTCATAGAAGCTTCAATAAAAATTTAAGGCCATTCATCCATCTTCAAAAACTTTCACAATTAAATTTTTGTGCGTATGTGTAAAGGGAGAGCTGTTTCTCTTCACTGACAGATTTTCTAAACGGTGTGAACCCTGAAATGTGGATAAAACTGAGTTGTCATGAACTGCTGCTGATTTGAATAAACTGCTACGCTGCCAACAATGAACAAGGCCAACTCTTCAAGATGATTGCAGTAAAGTCAGTGTGCAGTGACGTTAGCTCCTCTGTCGGTTTTATATTCAGCTCACGTCGGCCGTAAACTCAATGTATCTCTTTCTCTCCCGCCCCACCCCGCTCTACATTCTTTTTATACTCGGTGAGAGAAAGAGAAAGGGAGAGATAGAGGGTTCAGAGGGCTGCCCTCAGGCATACACACAGCACACACAAACACACACACACACAGGTTATCTCAACTCCCATGCTGGTTTATTTGCTTTATTCACACAGCCTGCCATATTGCTGACTGACGCAACAAGGCAGCAGGAAGAAAAGGCAATTTTATAACTTCACTTTAAACATACCACGTAGAAATAATAAAGATGCCTGCAGAAGCAGGACATGGACATTTAAAATACAAATATTTTCTTTTTATTGTATGTCACGGTTACTAGATGTTGCTCCTACCCAATTAAGAAAACATTGTACATGTTTGAGTGATTCAAATGAATACATTCAAGTCATAGATTTTAAGCTGAGCCCTTAACATGGCCTTTCTCATTCCTTTCTGATTTAAAGTTCTGAAATGATGGATCACTGGTCCCTTTCACTGTCTGAACAGCAGAGTCTGCAGTGGCCTGATGGCGGCCTAATACCAATCAGGATCATCATGACAGAGTAGAGCTTGTCCCAAAATGCACGTGCAAAGCAGGAAACACCCTCTACAGGTCACTCATCCATGACACAGCTGGGACATCACACCCACACTCGCAATTTAGAGTCTCAAATCAATCCACTTAAATTGTGGGCGGACTCAGGTAGCCCAATCTAACTGGGCCCAGATGCCCTTCCAGCACCAGATTAACAATTAAGAACTGGCTCTGGCTCGTATATGGCTCCCAGATTTGAGCAGGTTTGGGGGATGGGCACACATCAACTGAGCATAATGCTGAAGACCAATTCCATGCAATTTACACACACTTCCCTTATTTGATTAACAAAAAGTTGTGGTTTGCCAGGTGCATATGCACAGATATAAAACAAGCAACCAAGTTTGGATATCATACATGTCAACTCATTTTATTTTTTTCTTATACTTGACTATAATTTTGAATACAGTTTAATGCAAAAACAATCTCCATCCTGTTACACTCTAAACATTATAAATTAGTTCAATCACATTAAAAACAATGTCAGACTTGGTGACATCTTGGATATTTTCATACATGTATGAGAGAGAAGAAGAAATTACAAATACTGCATGTATTCAACTTAAGTATGAACCCTCAGTAGAATTATCGTTAGTAGCTGAGTTACTCTGATAAAAGATGAACAAAAAATATAGAGGAAAAAAAACTGAGCCGTGGAGGCATACAGGGACATGTCGTTACGCCAGCGTTCCCTTCAAACCTTGTCAACTTACATTACTGATAGTGGAAGAGAGGAACATTTCCTATGCACGCACACATTCCTGTACAGAATTAAAACTACATATATAACAGAATGACAGTAAATCCTTGAGAGGAGGAGGAAGAGGAGTACGGGAAGAATGAGGCAGAGTAGAGGAAGAAAAAGAGGAAGAATGATTCAATGTTCTCGTTCTGTGACTCATCACATTGAATGGCATTTCCCGCTGTGGGATCAAATCAAAGGCTGCAAAACCAAAATAAGCACACTTGTCACAGAAAAACAGGATTTTAGTACTGTTTTATCAGTGCTCCATGACAGCTGTCAATTCAAGAAAAAGGGAGGAAGAGGAGGAGGAGGAGGAGGAGAGGAGGTGTAGGATTTGGTGAAAGGAGGGAGGACAGATGGTTGGAGACAGTTACATCACTGATGCTATGGGACAGCTGTCAATAAGGAGGAGGGAGAAGAAGAAATAGGGATGACTGTAGGGAAGGGAGGGAGGGGAGGCTGGTGAGGTGACAAAAACAAAGTATCAGTTGCTGAGAGGCAGCAAGGAAAGAAAGTGGTGAAAGAAGGGAAAGGGAAAGAAAATGACAAAGTAGGGAAAGTCGGTGAAACATAGTGATGTTGCTGTCAATGTCAGCGAGTGAGAAGTGAGAAAGACAGAGAGGGAGCGACATATTTGTCAGACAGTGCCAGTTTTCCACTCTAACTCCAGCAAACACACTTGTTCTGCTCTGCAACCAGGCAATAACAGGAGGGAAGTACACTGCAACAAAGACCCCATATCAAAGACATACATTTCATCTTTGTAGGTTTCTAAATTCTTTGCCCTCTAAAGAACAACACTTTTTGGCAACTGGAAACTTCCTCCATACTGTTCTCTTTTTTGAGCGTATGCACTCATATGGAAACTAACAGCTGTCATTGTTTCACAAATGTTTCAAAGGCTTTTGGAGGTCAGTCAATGGTGAATAACTGTCGATCAACAAGAAGCAAGAACTCCACAACAAGTGAAAGAATGCACATCTCACACATATGGCCAAGTTACTTTGGCTAATGTGTTAGCCCATTATCTAGCAGACACAGAGCAACAGTAGCTTTCAATTAAGGTCAAGTTTCTGTCCACCTGATGGAAACAAGTCCAACACCTGAGAAAAACATCTGGGTCTTTAGCTGTTAGCTCTTCCACTTTCTTTATTAGCTAGCTGCTAACTGTCTGTCTATTGTTTAGTTCCAGCAAGGAAGCATTCAGTGGATTTATCAGAGCTGTTAAAGAGAAAGCAGAAGCCTGCTGCTGCTGGAAACAAGGCTGATGTGATGAGGGACATAGATTTGTCAATATGAGTGTTGTCTTTTACTTTACACATAGCAATTTGATATATTGTTAATACAAGAAATATTGAAATATGAATTGAAACATTGCCATTGAACATTTTTTGTTCTTTGTTTGTATTGATTGGAAACTAATAGCTGATGTTGTCAGAAACACATAATTCAACTTACCACAGAAAGACAAGTAATAGTCAATATTTAATTCTGCAATTCAGTTGACAGTTTTTACATTCATGATAGATGAGTTACTTAAAGTTTGTCAGAAACTACCAGAAGGCAAAAACAAGCCTGAATCAGAACCGCTGCATGTGAAGATTCCTGTCAGTCAAGATGAATCCAACGCCCCTGAACCAGCATTTCACCAGTTTTCTCTCCGAGGGACACTAAAGTAGATTGGTTTGGGGGCCAGGTTGTGGCCTGACTCTCACATAACATATTACAATGTAGTGCTGTGCAGACCACTCCCAAATGCACATTCACACCTCCACCCTCCCTACACCTCCAACCCCTTAACATCCTCTCTCAGTCTCTCTCTGGGGAGGAGAACCTTCATTTTAATAAAAGCTGTTGTGGCACTACTGGAGAGAGAAAATGGGTTTAGTGGGGTCTGGTAGAACTGCATGAACTGGGTCAACTCCCATGACCCTCCATATGCACATTTCACAATACACATTCATTACATCAACCTTTTTTTCCTTTTTTCATGTTGAAATAGAACATGTTTATTAATTAATTTATGTTATCTAAGTGGATGGCAGATCTCATCATATCCACCACACATCATCATTCTATTATCTATTAACTATCGGGACTGCATTTAAATATCTCCATTAAGACATCACAGAACATAATGAGTAGTGGGAATGAAAACATTTACTACATCTACTACACAGTATGTGTCTGTGTGTGTGCATGCATGCATCTTGTGATGTTATGTGATGTAAATGTATGTGTATCTTAAATGTGTGTTTACAGTGTAAATTAACCCAAAATCCAATTAAATTGATTGCAATTCATTTACTAATCAATGTGCAGAGTTGATGACATTTGACAAAGTGAGCCGTTCTAATCAACACATGGCAACTTTGTTAACAGAAATGAGACCTCAGTTGCACAGGCTGTGTTATGTGATTGGATTCGTAGCCTGGTTGTGTTGTATTTATTCTTCTTTCAGCAAAAGTCATTTGGATTTTGAGAAGGGCGATGGTGTGCATGTGGTTTCCGGCTTGATTGCAAGCAACAACATCAAACACAGAAGCGCAGCTGTTGCCTCCAGTAAGCTGCTTGGTGAGATTATGTCACAAGCTGATGATGGTGAATCACCTGCGGTTAAAATAAAAACACAAGGAGCTAAGCAGTCAGCGCTATAGATCATTTTAGTCTCTCTTATAAGACTTTGTATTTCCAGTTGTTCTGGTCCATCTACTCCAAATGCAGAGTGGTGCCTTTGTCATGCTCAAGAGAGCTGTGAACTCAAGGCTTGGGTTCAGTCATTAATCAGGGATTTTACTTCACCTTCAAGTCATGACCTGGTAAAATCTTAGAACAATAAAAAAAAAAAAAAAAGACTGCGATAAGAAGGCCTTGCATAGTCACACACCTTGAATGTTAATAGACCTCTACGTTGGAAGGACTAAAATACCAGATTACCACCACCTGAAATAACCTCGGACTTTGGGTGGAATCATTTTAAATACAAGGATGCAGCGCTCGGTTTCTTTCACCCTGGACAGGTCGCCAGTCAATCACAGGGCTGACAAATACAGACAGACAGGCATCCACGCTCACAGTCACACGTACGGCCGATTCAGAGTGGTCACTTAACCTAACCTGCACTTCTTTGGATTGTGGGAGGAAGCCAGAGTACCTGGAGAGAACCTCCCTACCGAAGGTGTGAACCAGTTTACCACTTAGCCAGCTAGTGAAAGCTAATCCCCTACTCTGATCACAGAAACCAGGTTTCTTGTTTACATTTCATTTAAGAATTCAACTTAATGGAGACAAACGACTGTAACCCGGTCACGTAGGTGCATGTTAATGCACTGATAAAAGGTTCTAAACCTACACTTTGACACATGGCCACTTTGCATTAAAGGGACTAGATGAGGTGGCAGACCCCACCTTTAGACCCTTTTCATTACAGTGTATACTACCTTTAGTTGTGCATTTTCCCAAACAAATGATCATATTTACCACACACTGATTGACACAGTCAAGCACCACCTTCTGAGGACCCAGAGGGTCTGGGGCTCTTGAACATTTGCCCGCTTGGCCTCATTGGTAATTCAGACACTTGTAGCTGACACGCAGTTTGTTTATGAAACCCTGTGACTTGAAATGTGCAAGAGAGTTGACTTAGAAGCAGCCCTGGTTGCCTCACCTCAGCCACATGCATGCTTCCTCCCATATACTTAAATTTGGATCACAAGGCTGTGGTATGTGAAAAAGCCAAATCTGAACTTCAAAACCCCAGTGTCATATATTCTACAGTTCACGGCTTGGATTAGTTAGATAGAAGAAAGATGCATTTATGGAGATGAGTTCAGTATGTAACTGAGGTTTCAGGAGCAGCGAGGAGTCGGAGGATGTGGTTTTCGTGTCTTTGCATCTGTGTTTTGTGGAGTAGAAGTGATCAGGAATTGAGATAAACAACCACAACACAGGAAAAGGAACATGAGACAACATACAAAGAAACATCGGCATCATTTTCCCTCTTTGTACGCACCACTTTTTTGTCTCTTCTCCGCTTTCTGCCTCTGTTTCCACTTCCCACCAACCGAGCTGTGTTGAAACCCTCCAATCGCGTTTCATTCCATGTCAAATGTCATAG
Organism: Nannoperca obscura; assembly: GCA_036024295.1. Lineage (NCBI taxonomy): Eukaryota > Metazoa > Chordata > Actinopteri > Centrarchiformes > Percichthyidae > Nannoperca > Nannoperca obscura. Next base: position 68,341 of record JAVQJL010028550.1, read on the forward strand.
GAAACAAGTTGAGAGGATAGAGTGCACGTTGTGTGTATACGTATGTGTGTGTGTGTGTGTGTGTGTGTTTCTGCCTGTGAATGAGGCAGAGAGATCATGTGTGCACGTGAGAGGTGCAGCACTGTGGGTTAGAAATAACAGAATAAGAGAGCTCTTTCATCCTGAGGCATGTGTCTAGTTAGGGCAATTCTTCTTCTGATTGACTCCGGAGGTGGTATGTGTGTATGTGTGTGTGTGTGTGTGGACTTTAGTCCATCCATCCTCAATTGACTCCGTAGGTGACGGCACATACCGTGAGCGTGAGTATCACTCTGTGTGACCTATTTCCAGCCTTTTCCCTGTTTTTGAATGTTTTGTCAGGTGGAACAGCAGCAACCTAAACTGGTTTAATAGCAGTTGCTGAAACGACTGCCACTTTTCTACCATTGGGTGTCTCTATTTCCCTCTCGTTCTCCCTCCGAGTCCTCTCTTTACCTTTATCTTTCCGACTCTTTGTCTCTGCCCCTTGACTTTATGCCTCACTCTCAATTTCACTTTTCATTTTAAATGAATTCATTGCCACAACTGTCAAACAACATCTGTTTCGCTAAAAGTTTGGAAAACGTTGCATCTGAATTGGATTACATCTTCATTCATATAGTTAATGATTGACTGTATCATTTTGTGTTGTGACATAAATGTAATAAGGGCAAACCAAGATGTTTACACAATGTTCTGATCTACAAAGCAGTGAGTGTAAATATCAGTTTATCAGCTTGGCGTAACTAATAATTTAACATTTTCAATAAATGCAGATTTTTCTCTAATAAAGGAACATACCAACATTTCAAGAACACATTTCAGACGTCCTGTTCTCATAATGAAGTTTTGTAACTCCCAGCTGACCCTTGGATTTACTGGTGAGTAGCTTGCTAGCTAACAAGATACACTGTATAAGTAAGACACATTGGGAGGAGCATGTTTCCCGCTGCCTCCAGTGTTTATGCTATGCTAGGCTAAACTTACATCGAGATGTGTTGAACAAACTGACATGTAAATGAATGTCTTATCTGACGTTGAGCAAACGAGGGAATCATCTCAAATTTGCCTAGATGGGCCACTCATCAGAGATTCAAGGCTAATTTCATTGGCAGAAATCAGATTTTAGTTCTCTGCATTTATTTCCTTCAATGTTTGGTTGTTTCTGAATTGGTACTTCAACACACTGTCACCTTTTTCATTGGGTGTGTGTGTTCGTAGTGTAACTATTGGAGAGCCAAGTGTGTAAAGGTGGAGTTGTTTGTTTGAAAATGTGGTTCAGATTGGAAAGTGTGTGAGGGGGCCTAAGAGCAGGAAGATCTACTTACATATACTCTCTCCATAAAAGGAAGGCTGTGGTTGTCCTGGACAGCTCTCAGGTGTGAATATGCACCGTAAGTGTCTAAAGCATGGTGTTTGTGAAACAGCACATGCACGCTCAGCAAATGCTCCCCATGTGCATAAGGTTTAAAAAAGAGGAGTCGACATGCTGTAAGTAGGTTATAACTTAAATGCACTGTGTCTTTTGAGTTATGTTGGCATAAATAGGGCCTACGAGAACATCATTTTAGCAGAATCCCCTGAGATAATTATATCCTGCACTGCTCATTCCCCATGTATGATGTCTTTTACTTATAATGAATAAACAACACTTTTTATTTGGGGCAATAATTATTAGTTTCCGCACACCTTCAGTAGTTGCTGAGATTTCGTGCTGCCCTGTGGAAATTCTAAATAGGTTTTAGAACAGCTGTCAGCTAGACGGAGGTGAAAAATGTGTCCAGACAAGAACTAAATTAGCTAATCTAATTTAACGTGCTTGCATGTGTGTCCCTTGTCCATGTGCATTTGCTGCTGTGTATATTTTCTGTGAAGCAGCCAATGTGTGCTGTGCCCCGTTTCTGCACATTTTTTGTGTTGTAATTGAGCCATCGCTTGGCGGATGTTGCCTGAGCACATAACAGCTTTCTAGCTAGCTAAACAGTCACCATAATTGAAATTAAAAGGTAACCACATTCATCATGCCGAGCTCGGGTTTAATTGAAATGTATGTTTGTGTGCATCTGGTAGAGAGGGGGGTTAGAGAGCCAGTGGAGAACAAAAGTGATAGAGTGAAAAATGGAGGGAGGGAGACAAAGTTTGTGTGAATGTTAATGAAAGTGTGTGTGTTTGTGTTTGTGTGTGAGAAGCAGAGTGAATGTGTAATGAGGCTGGGAAGCTAAGACTCCATATCTGTACCTGTCTTGGTGATAAATAACATGGGAGAGAGATAGCATCCACAAACACCTTACCTCCCCCTCTCCTGGTTCTTCCACCCTTTTTGTCACTTTTCACTTCACACATTTCTCCTTTTATATCAAAGCTTTTAGTCTCTGCTCTTATGTATATATTTTGTACTGCCTCTCCTCTGGCTCCAAATTCTACTCAACACATTAAAGGGATTAAAATATGTTTATGTGTCTGCTACATGCAGGGGAACATGCCTGGCTCGGGGTTCATAAATATGCTAGCACTGAACTATGTCCTGACAGACATGCAACAACCATTGTTGCATTGCCACTTATCACGTAATGTCCAACTGAAATCAATCCAAAAAAGCCTTTGGGGATATCTCAGAAAAGATTCAGTGGGCTCTGAACCTCTAGGTGGACGTGCCTGTGTTCTTGTGTGATTGACAGGTGAGCCAAAAGGGGCACAGAGACTTGAGCTTCAAGCCAAGGACTGGCAGTGTTGAGGAGTAAGGACCCCACCATTTAGCATCTAAACTGGCAGATCTTGACATTTGCTGGTATGTTTCTCAGCTGTTAAATTAGCTATAGCTAACTAGCTAATTAGCTGACCTGCAGCACACGTCTCTCTGCTGGATTTTTGTTTGGTATTTTTTCAGCAAAGAGCTAATGGCTGTTTTTGTTTGTTGTAGTGGCTGCTAATCAGTGTCAACATCAGCCTTTGATAGAACGTTGACGGTAACACTTTGGTTGGGATATTAGTTCTTTAACGACTGCAACACAGAGCCAAACGATTCACATTATGCCCTTATTAGTCTGAGGTTAGATTCTCATTGCAACGTGAGACCAATGTTACATTACTCTCTGACACACGCCAGGAACCCTGGTGCACATTTAGCAGGATTTAACACCGGTACTTTTTCCGGTACTTAAAAAACAAGTAAGGAGGTAGAAGCAAAGCAGAGTGAAGAGGTGAAAAATAAAATTACAAAACAAAGTTATGTTCACCTCAAATGGTTTCTGGCTATGTGGAACTACTTTCTATCAAAGAAGTAGTCCCTATAAAAACTGTTGAGCAATCATTCTATTCTATCTATTCAACTGATTTTTAAATGTGATTTTTTAAAAGACCTCAAACGTGATGTTCTAAGAGCTATTAAAAGCCAAACGCATGCTTTTGTGGAACATTACATAGTACCTAACTGCAATATAGCAGAGTCTAGCCTGCACCAGTACAGAGTCACATTCAACCCCTGGATCTTGAAGATTTAAAGTATAGACTGCAAGGTGTTTCTGAGTACCATATAGATGTTCAGTTCATCACTCACTGTCACCGTGCTCTCCTGGCTCACGGCTGCCGCTGCTCTTTGACAGGACGTCATTCTCAACTTCATTGACCTTACTTCTACTTTCCAAGGCCCCAACTTCTGACAGCTGTCAGTTAATTTACTGTTTTTCTATTCAGAACCTTGCTATTATATAACCACAATTTCATGGGCTTTCATATGGTAAGAGTATTATGCAGTGAAATACTGCAGACACTTCGGCCATGGTAAGCTCCCATTCAGTGAGGCAGATAAATGGCATAGCCTGCAAAAAGGCCTCTTGTACAAATTACTCAAAAGTAAAGTTAAAGGGGCAATCCACCAATTGTACATATCAAAGACAGTTTACTGTTAAGGGGGAGCATCATTCAGTCTTTGAAAACTGTCTTCTGTCTCTGGGGGAGCTTCGACAAATCTGACAAAATATCCCTGATGGTGTCACTCCCATTTACAGAGCCTATGTTACAAACTGGAGACATGGGTGTTCCAGGCAGAGAGGGTCTACTCAAAGACACTGCTGAGTTGCATTATGGGAAATATAGGATACAATATATTTGGAGCTTGATATCTTGGATTCTGCAGTTTTGACAAATAGATCCACAACTTTATGAGTTGTGCAAAACGAAATTGTTACTTCAATTCTAATCATTTTTTCCAGGATCATTAAACATTTGCGTTACCAAAACTACAAATAAGCAAAGATACTAATTACAAACACAGCTGACAGTTCATAGTGCTGCAGCTGGCCATCAACAATCAACTGAACCTAATCTAATCTATATTCACGTGTGCCCACAACTTTATGTACAAAAGTTGTAAGCTGTGTGGACTCACCAAGACCAGTGTCTTTGCATACTGTACCGACAGTGACTGAAGCTTGACACAGAATTCACATTCTGCAACTTTCTGTAGGACGTTGAAGCTTTTAACCAGCACAAAGGCAGGGAGTGTTGATATTTCTTGTAGTTTTAACACACAAACACAAACATACAGTGGCTGGCTAGAGGGCACACGGTTACCTTGTATGGCAGAGAGTGAATGTCCGGTTCATTTCCTGACTGAGTGACACCACTGACCTGATCACTATCATGCTTCTCGAGCCTCCTCACCTCCACAGATATGTTTTACAACATCACGATTGATGTCTGCCTCTGTATATATACGTGATGACTCCTAATTATCTAGTTCCATGTAGGGGTCACGGTAGAGAAGTTTCCCCCCTAATTTGCATGCAGACTCACTCTTTGTGATTATATTTCGGATTCATCCACTGACAAACTGTGTAAAATCTCCTTTAGACGATGACATCCAGGTTTTAAATTACCAACATGGTCCTAAACGGGGAAGACAGATTGTGTTTTCTGTGTTGTGCTTCCAAGGGACTTGGATGTGCTTACATTATTTTCATCTCTGCTGTTTAGTCATCAGATTTCTAATCTCTCAGAAAACCGCCAGCATGTAATGAACAACAGGAGGGAATGGAACAGTTTGAATTAAATTATATTCCACAAAAAAACCCTCACCTCCTAAACTGAGTGACTTTTCTTTCATTTACAGTCTCATGAATAATGATGAAAAACAAAGCCATCAAGTAAAATGATTTGAGAATGATGTACTTTGTCTGCCAGTTCTTCACATCTTGTACAAATTAGAAGTTCAACATAAATGCTGACATTTGACATTACACATATTTTGTATTTTGTTACTTCTTTCACAGCCTTATTTCCTCTGTTTAAAATTCAAAATTGTCGTTAAGTGTTTGTTTTGTACTTATTCATGCAAATGTATTGAGTGGCTCTGGGAGTTATGGTGTTTATGAGTGTGATTTTATGACTATCAACATAACTAAGTAACAATAAGAGATCACAGAACCAGAAGTAACAGTACAGGCAGTATATTCATGAATGCAGAGACACAGTAGACAGGCGTTTATTGCACTATAGTATCTATTGTGAACACAGCAACCATTTATACAATAGCCTTAATAAAATGAGACATGTACAAAATTCACCTCATTTACCAACATGGCCAATAATAAACTCATACAGTAGCCTGTAACACCACAGCAGGTGCTGCATGTATGAATGCATTACATTAGATTGCAAGTGAACATGCTGTGTAAACAGAGTACACAGTATAGTGTTAGTTGTAGTGTAGAGTGTAGAGCTGTGTCATTTCTACTGTGATGTGATTGATCTAGTGAGGACAAGTAGAGCTCTGAGGAAAGCATGTGAGAAAAAGAAGATGAGAAAGGTAGTGACAAGAGATTTCACGGTGTAAATGATGTTATACCGCGGTATAAACTGGAGTGTAATAATATGTAGAGGCTGCAGGAACTGTGATTGGTCCCCTTGGGCTGCTTGAGATTGTTGTTAATGAAGATTAAGCACATTGAAGAAAAAGCCTCCATAGTTTTCTTAGTTTAGTAACAAACAGGCAGCTAAGCCATCTCCATTGCAAACCTTGTGCTCCCCGTGATCGTCGTTCTTTATCACAAAGTGAATGAATACATGTCAACACAGTTATTCTGGGTTCTATAATTAAAGTACAATACATCTGTCTAGTGTTGCTGTTAATGGAAGTGAATAGCAGCACTGCTGAACTGTAAATAAAAACCTTTGCCTCACGTATCTTCAAGGGGCTGACGTTAACCTGTGGGTCGAGTATAAATCCAGCTTTATGCCCCACCTTTGTGCAGAGCTCAGAACAAAGCAGGACTTTCTTTTTTAACTTTTAACTTTTTTCACTTTAAGCCGTGAGCACATGAGAGAACCTTGAAAAGGGAGGTAAAGGGGGAAAAGATATGAGGGGGTAACAGAAATATGCAGCAGGCTCACAGATGTGGCATTTCAGTGGGGCTTCAGCAGGGGGCTGGGGGTACAAAGGGAAAGTGATGCAGTTGATGGTATCTGTGACCAAGATGACATTTGATGTGAAATCCTTTATCAAGATGTGTAAGAATGAAGATGAGCCGCTGGTAGTTTTGAATCGGAGCTCACATGCAACATGCAAACAGAACCCACCTCTGAAGATGTTGCAAAATGAAAGCATCTTTGTAGCATTGCAAGAAGACACAGGAAGTGAGGATCATTTTAGTGTGTTTCATCAGTTTCTTTCTTTTTACCTTGCGAAACGTTGCTTTTATGCACCTCAAAGTGCCGTGACATGACACAAAATTTCACCAATAGTGTTTAACCATAGTCTTACAATATCTGGGTATCAGTGTGAGTGTATGTGCTCACAGTGAAAACCAGTGCACCGCCACCGAATTGTTTTAAAATGGCCTCTTTTATATTGTAAGAACTTCCTGTCATCATGTTTTGTATTTGTAAGGCCACCATCAATACATTTAGACTAAAGTTACTTTAACGTTGTGCACCCGTTTTATTCTTGTTTTTAGCATTTTGACCATTTTGTATCTCAGTAGGTTTTAATTTGCAGGCTGAAACTAACACAAACTATCACGTGTATCTGACACGTTCCACTACATCCATTAAAAGGTAGACTCTGTGAAATACGCTTCCAAATAAAAACATAATGAACTAAAAACTTAGTTATATTGGAGGTTGACAACATGACTGACTGATCAATATTCCATAAAAGGCAGATAATGGTTGAGCATGTTGACAAACTCCTTCATCCATCAACTCAAATTAAAACTCCAGAGTGTTTCAATCTTGTCGTATTTGATGAAATGAAGATACGACCACACAAATCCAAACATATTAACAAGTAAGTAATGGTCTTATTGAATAGTGGGTTTAGTAAGAATCAACAATTTGTAGCTAATAATGTTAACAAAGTGGTTCTCAGAGGAGGCAGCGCAGATCTTTCCCTCCCGCTAACTTGTGAAATAAGGAACCAAAATTGAAAATGCTAGTTCCCCTTCAATATATGCCACCAACTCCTCTTGATGGTGGCAGCTGGGCTTCAGGCAAATGAATCCATCACTCTTTGAGTGTGATTGTTTTTCCTTATTGTCTGTTTTAATTCAGAACCACATGTTTACCATCTTCTCCCTCAGGATAAAGCTCTGACACACACATATAGATACAAATGTGGAGAATAATCACACGGCAGACGCACACACCTACACACGTAAGAACCCACCGATGTGCAGAGGGACAACACACACAAACAAGATCTGGATCTTCGTCTCCCAGGAGATGCAGCCTCTCCCCTTCTCTCTCTCTCTCTCTCTCTCTTAGCATGTTATCATGGCTCTCTCTCCCACTGTGTGAAGGCTGTTGTCCCCTTCAGTGGTGGAGAGGAGGTGGTGTGGCTCAGATCCTACTTAGTGGGCGACACCTGAAGCGGCTGGATGAGTTTCTGTTGTGAATCTAATGAGATCCCTCCTCTTCCATTCATTTTCCCCATTAGTTTTTTTGGGGGGAATTGTTTATCTCATTTTAATAGAGGGTCTAAAGACAGGGTGTTTGATATTGTAAAGCCCCTTGAAGCAAACTGTGATTTGTGATATTGGGCTATATCAATACAATTGACACATACAGAGCGCCATCTGAAGAGACATTAACTTGCTGGTCTTGGCTCTGCGAGTCACAGAGCAGCACAAACAACAGAATTCAATAAGGAATAAAAGCAATACTGACAGGTAATGCCCTCACTACACTTCACAGCCATTTGTCAATAAAGAAGCAATTACGAAAATGTAGCAGCCATTTGTATGCCGCCTGGGGATAGGGCGGGGTGGGGGGGGGGGGTCTCCATAGATTTGTTATGCTTGTCAGAGAAAAAACACACAAAAGTACACACATAAATGCACAACACAGGAAGCAAACACATTTAAAGGAACACAGAAATGCAGGAAACCAAAAACATGCATACTTAAAACTTTACTAACATATTATAGACTACAAACACAACATTTGTGCTCAGGGCTAGAAATCAACTGAACAAATGAAGGCAGTAAAGATGGATCAATGCACAGCTGTGCCATTGACCAATTAGTGCATGTTTGTATGCATTTTTCGCTTTGCATTCGACATGTGCTTAAGGGTTTAGACATTTGCATTGAAAAAAGAAAAAAACCTGCAAACTGCTGTCGGGTTCTCTAAATTCAATTCTTTCTAATCAACACTAAAGATGGCTTCCAATAAAATCTGATATTTGCTCACAATAAAAATGTACTTTTACTTAATGAGCACTTCCTGTACATGCGCATGCCATTGTATGTGTGTTTTGTGTCACTGTGTCAGTTAAACAGTGTGATACCATCGTACACACAAACACAAGTAGGTAAGCCATCAAGTAAAGCAATTTCCAGCTAATTACAAGAGTCAAACAGAAATCAAAACTCATTTGGACTCACTGTTGTACAGCACTGTTATTTGCCTGTCGGTTGCTCCGTTCTGTCTGCTGTTTACTTGTAGATGCTGACAGCCTAAGTGTGTTTTTTCTTTACATCATTCTCATTAAACCAAAAACACCATTCTGCATGAACAACACAGGATAGCAGTTATTTAGGAGAACCTGAACCTGGCACAGCTGCCACAACTGTGATTCGATTTTTCCCAGCCTTTTTTTTACCCTTTCTAACCTTGATTTTAAATTAATTTCATGGTGCCTATATATACTTCTTTCATATAGCACATATCTATCTAGTATCTATATCAGACCGTCCAAAGAGTGTATAGAAGACTGCTGACACTTCAACACCCCAGATGAACCAGCTGCTCACTGACAAACTGTGGAAATAGAAAGAGGATGCAGCTGGTAGTGTAGTTGCAGACAAATGCCAGGAGGAGTTTCCATGGATACACGAAGAGGTTAACAAAAAGAATTTGGCCTGTAGGAATTCAGGTGTTTTGACACTATACAAGTGCTCCTTCTGCCTGGGATAGATACATGAGTTTAACACTTTGATTTGAAACAGAATCAGGTTCTCCCTCCAGTCAATAAGTGGAAGTAAGAGTCAAACTAAAATGTTACCCTAGCAGTGAGTATATCATTGTGCTGTATTGTTTCTGTTAAGGTGGATTTCATTATAAACTTGAAAGAAAACATTTTAAAGAGGCTTTGAGGGACAGGAAACTTCTCGTCCTTTCCTTGAGTGACAGATGTCGTGACTGTGTGTGTGTGTGTGTTGGTGTCTTTGTGCATATTTGGTGGTAGAGGATTGACGTGTGTGTGTGTTTACTGATTGATGCTTCATTGACATTGTTCATGGGGGCTCTCTGGTTGATTGGACTCAAACAGACAAACAACACACACACACACGTTGACATCAGTGTCTGTGGGGGTTCTCTGGATGATTAGAGACAAAGACAACCTCCACTGATTGCACCTTTCTTGATGATTACCCCCCTCACACACTTTCCACACACACAATAGGTAAATAATATAGCTACAGTATGTGTGGATCACAGTGTAACTCTTACATGGTGTTTCGAGGGGCTTTTTAATGTTTGGTGCAACCTTGATAGTCATCAGAAAGTTGGCACGGGCACATTTTGGGCATCGTGAGGTGCGGTTTGTTGTGTAGCTGATATGTGTGTAGCAAAGTTTTCTGTTTCTGGTCACAGTGTATGTGTTATAGTGCATATTAAATAGGGGTATGTGTTAACAAAGACACTAGCTACAGGTTTTTGGCTGCTTGCTCCCGACTCCACCAGCCACCATGTCACAGGACGTTGAAAACGACATCTTACAGGTATATGACTTCAGCTCACACACACTATGTACTCATATACAAACACATGCACACACATACACACAATATCCCAGAGACAAATGCCTTGTCCTGGCTAGTAAAGAGTTGCCAGGTTATGAGGCCCAATAAACATGTCAGGCTCACCAGATGGTCAAATAAAACAGTTTTACAGCTGCTTTGTTAGTGTGTGGTGACATGTTTACTTCTATGGGAGTTTGTAAGTGTATATTTATCTGAGGCTGTTTTACAAACCCAAAGTTTTCTTCAGGTGTCTGTTGTGCATGCAGGCGTGAAGATATATGCTGTCTGACTTCCAGTTATTTAAAAGTAATGTGTGTGTGTGTGTGTGTGTGTGTGTGCATCTTAGTGAGACATATTTTTTCCAGTCCACTTCTTGAAGGCATCACTTTTAAAAGTACTTTGTGGAGTTTTTGCCCACTAGTGGAGATGTTGATCAATGAGTGGGTCGCTGTTTTGTGTTCCACATGCACACCACTAGCTCAGGTGATGTAATGTCTGGCGAATGCAGAGAGCAATAACTGCTGAAGGCAGAAATTGACTGGCTAAAAATGTGCCAGGAAATAAAAAAAGGAGAAAACACACAAGGTAAGGTCAAAGATTAAACGTAATAATTAGGACAAAATAAAGTCAGGTCATTTGTGTTATTGATATACTACAGTGATGATTTTACTTCATGTACAGTTAGTGTTCACACTAAACGGTGTTCACATACTGTATCTCTGGATTTAGATATTTTGTTCCCTGTAACATCACAGTCTATGAATCCGTCTCAGCTGTGACTTTGTATATTATATCCTCTTATCAGACATAACATTCCTCACATGTGCAGTATGTATGGATTTGACCCCTGTTCATTCATTTAGCAAATTACATGTTTTACACACAGTGCATCTGCAAAGCAGGAATAATGAGATGTTGATGGTCTGAGCCAGTTTATAACAGGAACAAAGGAACACGTTCTGCCACAAGACACTACGTTTCCATTTCCTATTTTTATTTTTCATTGAATCGATAAAAAATAGTTATTGATTCATTTACCAACTTTTTTTACCTGCATGATATAATCAGGCTAAACAGACCCCTGTAGATTAATGTAGTGCTGTAAGTGATGTCTTTTCTGTCACGAATCAGACAGACGGACCACAATTGCATCACGTATAAAGAGAGTTTATTTCAGGGCAGGAGGAATAGGTACAGAATAAACGTGACAGAGTGAGTACCAGAGGCGTCCAGTGGTGTTGAGGGGAGAAGAGTCCTGATACTCGCCACGAGTCGGGAAGTCCGGGACAGATGAGCAGGCACAAGAGACAGGCAGGTCCT
>JAVQJL010028555.1:0-20146 GCA_036024295.1 Nannoperca obscura
GTGTGTGTGTGTGTGTGTGTGTGTGTGTGTGTGTGTGTGTGTGTGTGTGTGTGTGTGTGTGTGTGTGTGTGTGTGTGTGTGTGTGTGTGTGTGTGTGCATGTGTGTGTGTGCGTGTGCATGTGTGTGTGTGTTGCTGAGCAGCAGGATCCCGGCTGTCACTCTGCAAAGCAGTGACAGTCTTGGTGAAGCTGCACGGCTCGTCAGTGCTGCCGTAAGCAGCAAGGAGATTTGGAGAAGGTTTTTGCCATCAATGACAAAGCCAGTCGTTATATAAGTTTCTGTGTAGTTCATCGCTGCCAGGGGCGCCACTTAGGAAGAAAATATCCTCTCTTCCGTTGCACCTGAAACGGCAGCGCTTCAATGTGTCTGCTTTCTAGCTTTCTGAAGTTTTCTAGCACTTGTCAGTCTCTTTCTGTCTCTCAGACATTTGTATTTTTTCAGCCTTTCCACCTTAACTAAGTGCACGCAGGCATGCAGACTAAACTTAGCAAACTGTGATGGTAATTGGAAGAAGTTTTATCGCCAATTTGAGTATCCACATATGCAGGTGCTTGCATACAGATATATTTCCTCACAAAAAAATTGCAGCCCACGCAAACACACTAATTAGCCATCCATTCATCCAGAGAAGCTCAACGGAAAGTTTCAATTTTTTGGAAGCAAAGTTTTCCTCTCCTTTTTTTTATCTGTCTTTTCTGGATGTTGCTCTCTGTATTATCATGAATCTAAATATTTCTCTTAATTTCCTCCAGAGGAAGCTGATATCCTCCAAGTGAAGTCAAGTAGTTACAGAATGGGCAGTGATGAAAAAAAGAATGTGAGTTTGGAGACCAACAAACCCTGTTGCACTGCTGAAAATGTCTACAATCAAGTGAATTGAGTAATATTTTTACTTCCAAGCCTCAAATGTCCACAAGTGCTGTTTCACTGACTAACAAGGAGCCTCTCACTTAAGCAATCATTCATCCATTTTAGTCTGAATTCAGCCTGCAATTAATGCCCATTTGTTTTATTTTGTGAGAATATCCTGTTTTGTATTTGTACTATACATAGCCCCCTAATTATTCCCCTAAATGGAGGATATCCCTTATCTTTTTAACAAACTGACAAAAACTTTTACTTTCAACAAAAATTTGACAAACTGTATAGTAGATATCACAATCATTTTTCTTGTCACTTTCTATTCATTTGCATCACACTTGGTGGATCAGGGCTCACTTTCTTGTGTTAACATTACATTTGATTGTGTGTTGTTAGTATTTTCTGTTATGGCACCTTTTCCTTCTCTGAGCCATACTCTCAGCATGATGATCTTTGGGGCCATATGCTCCTCTGACTGTGAACCACAGCTCTGTCTGTCAGAGGCAGGTTATTCATCTGCTCAGTATGACTGAGAGGTGAAAGACAGTATGGCCCTCTGTGTCTTAACGGAATATTCTAACCACATTAATTTTGAGATATGGTCACAAAAACTTCAAATAATCAACAACATATTTAAAAAATATGTTGCTTCTAGCAGCCTCTTCATTGTATTTTACAGTGTACACCACCATAAATTAACAGTGCAACAGAACTGCTCACAGTAATTAGAATTATTTTGAAACACAATTAAGCACTAACTCCACACAAAATGCTATTTTGCAAAAATTACAGTTGTTTCTGTAGTGAGATTTAATTTTTCTGTCGTGTGCATTAACAACTCCCTTTTCATGGAGTTTTAAAGTCATGTTGTCAAAAACTCTGGTTGGACATTTGGAAAATATGCAAATGCACTTTCATGCTAAGAGTTAAATGAGAATATTGATACCACTTATAGTGGTACGCTAAATATGAAGCCACGGCCAGGACCCACTTAGCTTAGCTTAGCTTAGAGTAAAGTCAGGAAACAGCTAGCCTGGTCCTGTCCAAAGGTGAAAGGGTTTTCATTTTGTTGCCTTTTAACAGAGCCATGGTAGCTGTGTTCCCCTATTTTCAGTATTTCAGCTAAGCTAACAGGCTGCTGGCCCAAGCTTCACATTTAAAGGACAGACATGAAAGTTGTATTGAGCTTCTCATCTAACACTCGGCAAGAAAGTAAATTAGCACGTTTCCCAAACTGTCAAACTATTTAAGTTGAAATGTTTTGTTAATGTTAATTCTAGCAGCCTCTGTTGAATAATAATTTACAAGATACTAAAATATAGAAGAGATTCAACTTGATTAAAGTCGTTCAAGGTGCAGCAAGGTTCATCTTCTGGCTTGCTATGACTTCAGAAACAGAGTGACAGACTCACACAGATGGCAGCAAGCACACTCTGGAGATGTCCCAGGTACTGTAGGTGATCTGTCCACCTGGTCTCATCAGGTTGGACCCGAGGGTGACAAGGCTGAAGGGTTAATGATGGGTGGGATTATCAGTAATTGATGACAGGTCCCATATGGTGGGACATTACCTGCCATATTTCTTTTGTAAGTGACTGCATGAAAAATACTGGACTTGGGAGGCTAGCAAAACATTATGTTTAGATTTACATAGCCATCCCCAGTATTACAAATATTTTCTTTGGACCCTTTGTCTTTAAATGATATAACCTCCACCCAATATCCTGAAAAAATTTCACAGAACTAAATTGGTACCATTTATTTCACCATTAGCATCACATTAGATTATCGTGAAGCTTGATAGGTATGACATCAGATGGCTGATGGTCCATCAGAAACCTTTACTGCATGCCGTACCTTTCTCTATCCCTCAGTATTCAAAATCTTTAAAGTAGACTTATATGCATTATACATTCTGTTCATGCAAATTGGCCCAGCCATTCAGAGGTCCTCCTTGGTGCATAATGCATGTGCTGAAGAGGTCACACAGGAGGAACGTATAACACCCCATGTGAATTCATGTGCATTGTCCAGACCTTACAGAGGTCGTATTTATTCTTATTCCCTAAATGCTTAAAACCCCACATGTAAATGCACGTCTATGTGTGCGTCAAACTGTCAAACACTAAGATACATTAGAAGTAATGTGATGTAATGTCAGAAGAGAACTAGAAGGTGACCCGTGGATCTTAACTGTGCAGTGATGTAGTGTAGTATTAGACAGAGCAGTTCCCCTCATTACCCACAATGGTTCCAATATATCTCGAGTCTTAACATTCTGGTGATTTAAAACTTTTAATCGGATAAGTTTGTCTCTTCGAAAGGCAGAGTGTTTACAGAGGAGAAAGCTGCAGCTTATTTGACTGTTGATGCCGAGTTTGTGCGTCTGAGAGTTTACTTATATTGGGAATTCATTAAAACATTGAATTGTCTGCATGTCTCGAAGTCGAAGCATCTCCTTTGTTATGCAGTTAGCAACAAGTTGTGATAAAAAGAAAAAGCAATCATGAAATTAAAGCATTGTGTTTAGCTCTTGTTTTATTGTTAGAGTTAGCCTGAGCAGAGCATCCTGTTCTCGTTATTCATATCTTTGAAAAAAAAATTTAGCATTTGAAATCATTCTTGCCATATTTTTGGAAAATTTGTACCCAGCAGGGGTGACCTGGGATGGCCTTAAAAGTCTCTGGTGCAGAGACACTACAGTGTTGTATTCAGTACCCTAATATGGCTGTAGGTAATAGGATTAATGAAAGATTTGTTTGCAATACTGCTGATGGATTGGATTGAGTCAGAAT
Organism: Nannoperca obscura; assembly: GCA_036024295.1. NCBI lineage: Eukaryota > Metazoa > Chordata > Actinopteri > Centrarchiformes > Percichthyidae > Nannoperca > Nannoperca obscura. The sequence goes on from JAVQJL010028555.1 coordinate 3,658, forward strand.
GCCTTCAACAGTATACAGTGCTAATGCAGGATAGATTTTAGGATAAATAGACCGTGGGGGACTTCTGCAGCAGCTGCATCAATTCATTTGGTTGAAAATATCCGAGGATATGACTCCATTCATCATGTGACAGGCCTAATGAGTTTGTGAAGATAAGAATCGACAAAGCTCCTATCATTACTTATTCACTTTACTGCCATGGAGCCTGACTGTGTTGTGGATTATGAAAATGTAATCTTGTTAAATGACGACTGTTATGGTGTAATTAAGACAGTCGAACATTTATGAAGCTGCACGGAACCTATTATTGTCTGTGTTTCTGTTTTTTGATCAGTAAACAAAGACCTGCAATGACCCAGACAAAATATCATATAATCCATATCCAATACATAACTTCTAACCATGTATCTTTCACAGTCTTTTATTTAGATGTCAGGACAGACAGACAGTATTCAGTTAATTGTGGCAACTCTTTCTAGTCTGTTTACCATAGAGACAGTCAGATGTCGGTTGCTCATTGATTCTGGACACACGCCAAGATCACTGGTGGTGGGATACAAGCCTTAGCGTAGGGGCTTGGGAGAGCTGCCACTGTGCTGCCGCTGCCTATCACATTGTAATGCCATAATCCTAGAAAGACAAAGGATGTCCTGTGCCAGAGCAGTACATGATGCAAGGTTTGGTGGTGAACAGTTTGTTTATCACATTTGATCAAAACCAGCTCAGATTGCTTATTTTGTCCAACCAACAGTCCAAAATGTTACAATTTACTATCATAGAAAAGTAAGAAAAGACTTCCAAAACATCAGAATGGGTTGTTTTCCAATGACTCCTAAACCCAATATATAAGTTGTGGGTGTCGACTCAGGAGGTACAGCGGGTCGTCCACTGATCCCAGGATTGGTGGTTCGATCCCCAGCTCCTCCTTTGTCTCCCGATGGAGGTCAGCACCCTGCACAGCAGCTCTGCCACCATCAGTGTGTGAATGGGGGAATGAGACCAATCTCTAAAGCACTTTGGGAACTGTTAAGGTTGAAAAGCACAATATAAGTGAAATCCATTTACCATAGGCATACCGGACCTTTATCATGGTAACAGCAGCACATGGTTAACATTGTAAAGCGGTAGCAGTTTGGGTAGGTTTAGGAAAAGGTTTGGTTTGGGTTAAAATAACTAAATAAGTTAGTTACGTAGTGTTTGTTCAAATAAGTCCAGGATGACTTTTGGTTTCACACAGGACATGAACAGCGGTCTCCTGAGTGAAAGTCCTGGGTTGTTTGACTCATCCATCCATCCTGACCTATTCCCTATGTGGACTGTGTCGCTTTTCAGAGGTTGCCACCTAAATCAATGTAAACAATAAATCAATATCCAAACTGTTAATTTTCGTTCTACTCCAGCTCTACTTTAAAGCTCAATCTGCTGTTCTTGCATTTTGATATTTGGAGGTAATAGACAAGACTTCATTGTAGTTTTATTGTACAGTATATTTGTTTGACATGAGGTTAAAAACATGGTTTAGTGTGTTTAACTCCTTTCAGGCCACAGGACAAGGAGGAGGAGGTTGGTGGTTATGCCGGCGCTGGGTTGCGAGCATTTATGTGGGTTGTTTGTTTGCACATTTGCCAACAGTTAGCGGCAGACTATAACAAACCCCTGCCGGGTTATAATGGCTTTCTGGAATTCTCTCGCTGCTGAGCAGCTAAAGATTGTCTTTGACCGCATTGCAGTGGGAAGCCTGGACGTCTTTACCAGCCCAGCCAGGCAGCGCTGACATCCTGCTGTCTGTCTGTCACTGCTTGGCAACGGACACATTCGCAGCCCATCCCTCCAAGGTCACTCTGTTCCTTCCTTTAATTGAGTTGTGCCAAGCTGAATTGGATTCCACAGTCAATGACAAGTCTGATTACTTTTTTTTTCAAAAATGAAGAGTTTTCTCTTCCTTTCAGACCTTGAAATGCCTTTCTCTTCTCCATCACCCCGCCTCATTTCACAGTAGCGATTCCACCTGTAAACACTTTATTTAGGTCTTTTCTGAGCAGAAAATACAAAGGAAAGGAAGAAGCAGGATCATCATCTCGTACTGTTTGTGATCTCTTAGAAGAGATTTCTGGACAACCAGATGGCATTTATTGTCCTCTGACACCAGACCTCAGCAGATAACATGCAACCCTGGGCAGCTCTATGTGACTGTAAATTAGGATAGCACTGATGAAGAAGAAGCTCAAGTTAGTCTTCCTGGATAAATACAGACAAATCAACCAACTTCATCATCCTTTTCTTCTCGCTGTGCCATTAGGCTCTTTGAGTGCCTGAGAGTCATGAATAATATTCCAACGCGAGTCGGATGGACAGACTTCTCTGAGCATCTCACGTATTATGCATGAAATCACTTCCAGTCAGAGGCATTCGGCAAAGCCGTAGGCACGGTCGGCTCTTATCCAGCACAGCGCTGCTTCTTCCTTGATTTGGCTCGATTCTGCATTGTCATCCTCCTTTAATTAACCCTTGGTAGCCCGCTGCTGACGGCATGTCTGATTGCCTTTCCAAGGGCTGACAGGCCCATCTTGGTGAGGAGGGGAGGGGAGACGGAGAGGGGGGGCAGAAGCAGCAGCAGGGGGGTGAAAGTGGAAGAGAGAGATAGTCCTTTCTTCCTTTGTCTCTCCTTCCCGGTTCCTCTCTGGACTCCCAGTCGTCTCACAGCTTCGAGTTTCTCTGCCAGGTGGGGTTTTGCCTCCTGGGGTAGTAGGCGCAGGAGCAAAACACTCCTGTGACAAGACGACAGGCAGCGTCCATCCAACAAGAGGTGAGTTGACAGCAATAGTAACTATTCCACACAACTTCAGTTTGGAAGCAGACTGATGCTTCTTTGTGCTGTGCGTTTGAGTAGTTTGTTCTGAAAGGTTGGCTCCATCAGTCGAGGAGAAAGCGAGTCCATCGCTGGCTTTGGCAGCCGTCAAAAAAGCAGAAAAGAAGAGTAAAGTAATTTTCGAGGATGTCTTGGAGACTGCTTATGTGTAATTGCAAGAGCTCAGTGGCATTAACTCGGATTATGGTACAGGCAAATGAGGATGAGTGCTTCCTATTTACATTACAGAGCCCTGCTGTGCATATGCGTGTGTATTTGCGGGTGTGTATATGTGTGGGAGTGAGGGGAAATACAAAAACAGTGCACTTCAAAGTTTTGTGTGCGACAGATAGTCATGGTGGTTGGAACAGGACGTGTTTGTTGTGGCTTTTCTATGTAGCACTTCAGCTTGCTATATGTGCAGTTAGATGATATATTATGTTACCTGAATCTACCATGTTATTTGTCATACTGTGGGTGTGGTAAAGTCATTGTAGACTGCATGACTGATGAAGGTCCATAGAAAATGTATGAACTTATGTGGTTCCAACAGTATTTAAATCACAGGCAACCAATAAACATCCCATGCTGCCCAGTAAACAGGTAAAGAAATGCTTTACTTGTAAAGAAATAAAAAAATATTTTAGTAGAGATAGAATTTCTGATGAAGAGGTTTTCGGATTTGGAGTAATATCTCTATTGTAAATAAAGCTGTATTTGTAAATTATTCCATAATTAAATTCTCATACCTCACTTTGAGCAGAAAAAGCTTTACTTTGTTCTAGCTTTGAGAAAGAGTTGCTTGTTGAACTTTAGACGATCAAAGGATTAGGAAATCGGAATTCAATCATGATGTGTCTTTTACTTTTAATTGCTGTCAAATGCGAACTGCTGTATGTTTCTTCTGAATTGTCATCTTGTTGCCAATATATTTTTCCAGTTTATCCACATGATTTGAGAAGGTTTTTATAATTAAGTTTTTTTATCCAAAAGTGTAATGATTGTTCCTTTTGTTTTTTTCTGTGTTTTGTTATGTAACAACCTCTGGGTAGGTGTCGCATTCTCCCATCCACCTTTACTTACCTGAACACTGTTGCCCACCCCAAATATGTATTAGTGTAAATCACTGGTGTTATTCTTTGTTCATGCCTCTAATAGCATTTTCTCCTCTGGGCCGTTGAAAGAACAAGACCTAGTGTATTGAATACTGCATGAGATAATGTTGCACGGTTGAGTGGAGCCACAGCAGCGCCTTCAAAGTATGGCAGCAGGCAAAAATCAAGGATTTGCAAAAGAATCCGCAAATTAAAAAAATCATTTGGAAAGGTAGACATCCATTTCCATCCTCTTTTGAATTCAGTCAGGTCTTTCCACCTGGTAAGCAGCATCTGACAAGGAAGAGGAGAGTAATTCTTTTACACTTTGCATGCTGAGATCTCTCCAACAGGTCCAGGGTTTTTGATAAACAGGTCACACCTTTTTATAGCACTATAGTTATTATACAATTCCATACATACCCACTATTGAATATCGTGAGCAGGACCACACCACAATTACGTTAAGTACGACGTCATATTCTCCTACATAAATAATCCCCTAAACCATCTCTTCCTTTCGCTCTCGCTTACTGCGCCCCACCCCCCATCCCCCTTTTCTGCCCGATTCTTTCTCTCTCCTCGGTAGGGTCCAGAAGGGGGTCCGTCGTGGGACCCAGGTATGACGGACGCCCTTCAGGACCCTACCGAGGAGCTTCCCCAAACCACTGCATCATCAGAAGACTCAAGCATTCCCTGCTCGTATCATTGTTAAAATAAACCATTCAAACGTATCTTGTTGATGGTGTGGTCCTTGCTAGTGAATACAGGGTTATGCAATGTAGGGCATTAGGCTCTAAGGCATCACAGTTGGGTTTGTCCAATGAACAGAACCATCCAAGAAGGACCAAGGGAACTACAGTGTGTTTTCAGATGGATTTTGAGGAGGAGACTATGACTTGTTTCTCGCCATCTGCCCATTTTACTGCCTCTGTTATAAAACATGGGAGAGAAGCCAATATCCTCTCAAGCTTTCTGCTCTGTACATTGTTGCTCATTGTTAATTTAAAAAGTTATGACACAAAAGTCCGACTCACCCGCCCTCGCTGCAGGGTTATTGAGTTCGGCTGTGCCATTTCTGAAGATGCAACACCCCCCTACCCCACACTCCCAACCCCTCCCTGTAGGAGATGTGGTGACGTGCATGTGACAGCATGCAGGTCTGTGGGGGAGGAGCTTGTTTAGCCACAGTTCTGTTCTGTTCTGTCAGAGCAATCGGAGCTGATCCATGGAGCCAGCCCAATGAAATATTCAGCCCGTTACAGCCAGGCAGGCTCACAGGAGAAGCAGCACTGTATTTTGTTTTGTTTTAGCAGCTCTTTATTCCATAAAAATCCTCAAAGCACAGAGGCTCTTCTTCAGCACATCCCCTTCATTCAGACAGAACACAGTCCTCTATTACTGTTTGCTGAGCAGCTCCACCGGAGCAGCTGGGGCACTGAAGGTGCAATCATAAAGGATTCCCCTGCCCTATCTACAGGGTTTATCGGGGTATTGAACAATATCAGTGACTCAACTATTACATCACTGTGTGCACAAGTATCTGGCTTTCAGAAATCATTTTCTGACCCTTCTCTAGTTTCAGATTGGAGTTTCAAGGTGCTTCCTATATTTTGGAAAAGGGAGCTGATGCCATGGAATGGAATGAGCTACCTCCTTTATTTTAGGGAGTCATATCCTTCTGCCTAAGCAACAGCTGTACAGTGTCTGCTAGCATTCCCTGATATAATGTGGATACTTTAATGTTTTTATCATTGGCATCTTTCTTTTATTTCACAACCATTGTTTTTTACGATTGAGCAGCTACTTTGTAAGAAAAAAAATTCTGCCCAATAACTTGCAATTGATGATATATTTGTGTGTATGTGTAAAAACAACTCAACAGCAACTATATGGCCCAACCCCTACTGTCAGTTCCCATTCAAGCACACTTTGAATTGCACTTTACAGGTTCATTATTTACAGAGTAGAATTCTCGAAGAGTAGCAGATCATTAAGTTAGCAAAGTAAAATGACAAAAATCACAAGAAAAAAAACGAATCGGCGATAGAGCCAAATCAGAAATGGAGTTTGATTTCACGAAAATATTACAATAACTTTAACGTCAGACACTGAATGCCTGTCTCCATCTTGATAAAGGTTGGTGGACTGTGTAAACACCTGGGACAACAATGTCAGCGAGTCCAGGTCTGTCCCTGACAAAGTATTAGAAACCAAAAGCAAAGATGCAACACTCAAAGCTCCTTTCATTGCTCTTCTCAATAGCACCTCAGTGGATGCTGTTTTTTAGAGAGCATCAGTGTACACAGTCAGTCGTGTATGATTATTATTATTATTATTGCTACAGCGTTATCTGAACATGACGAGGCGAATATGTTCACAACATCTTCACATGAGTGTCTTTTAGATTGCATTTCTATTCAGCAAGTTGTTTTTGTTTTTTAACGTCTTCCATTATGCTAACAAAGTTTTTTTATTAATGTGAATTTGCTTAAAGAATTACATTCACGGAAGTGAATGCAAAAACCAAAGAGCGACTTTAGGATTGAAACTCCAAGGGCTGTTCACTGTAACTCATTATGTTAATTAAGCAATAATTACCCCATAACTAGTTTGAATCACATTACCCACAGTTCAGACTAATTCTCCAGAAAGAAGATTTTCAATATTGTATTAGGGAGACCACCCTACGAGGAAAGAGCGATATGGTGCAGTCAGGGAAAATTGCGCAAGATTATTTTCGTGTTTAGATAAGAAGTAGAAGTCATTGAGCTTCTTCATAGCCATCTGCCTCTGCTTTCTTGTATTATGATGATAGACTCCCCTTCTAATCATCCTCTTAATGCTGTTTCACCATTCCACTTTTGTATTACCAACGTAAATGTGCAGCACTTGCTATCAAGTTCAATTTGTCTCAGGTTGGAGGAAATGAATAGTGATGTGGAAAAAGAACCTTTCTCACATTAAAAGAAGCTTGAATGATTTTCAGACGTTCAATTAGGCATAAGGAGCGATCATAAAAGACCATCTGTCTCTTTGATCTGTCCTAAATTTCCTCTCTTCACCTCTCTCTCTTACATCTCTTTCATGCTCTCAGAAACAATATCTTAACACCAAATATATATCATTGTATATATGGGCAGGGCTTTCTGTGTGTCTGTAGGCAAAACCTTTGTTTTGGAGTACAGCCAAGTCACTTTGGACTGATTTTGTTGCGAGCATCTGCCCTTGTTGTCTGTCATGCACCGAAGGCTGGTCTCAGAGGAGGCCGCAGAGTGCACTGTAACTCCCCTGTCACTTCTGAGGCAAGTAAAGCTGAGCAGAGGGCTAACTTTAAATCACATTGTCAAGGTGACCAGGCCACCGCCACATCCTGCAGCAACTGTACATTTAAAGGGCAACTCCATTGTTACAAATCTTAGGGTCTAAATGACTAATACTTACCAAATGTTTTGCAATCGGTCCAGTATGATCGCTTCCACCGGCATCCATGAACGGGCTGCAACATAATCTTTTGGGGCAATTAGACCCATGAAAATGTCCACTAAAAGTGCTTGTTTTTGTTTTCCTTTTGTTTTCCTCCAATAACTCAACCTCTCACGAGAATTCGGAGAGACTTTTTCTTGAGCGAGACTTGTTTCTATCAAATACTACGAATAGTTATCTGAGCCTGTCAGTGGCAAAAACAAACACTTTTACCCGACGTAATTTTCATGGGTGTAATTGTCCCAAAGGATTACGTTGCAGTCATTCCGTTTGCGGATGCTCGGGGAGGTGAGCTACTGGACCAATTCCAAAACTTTTAGTAAGTATCAGACATTTGGACACCAAAACTTGTAAAATTCCCGGAGTCTCCCTTTAACCTCTGAGATTTTATATATTTACATATTCCTTCAACTTTGCTGTTGTCTTTGAACAAGTCAGAAGCAGCCAGCTGCTGTCAGATGCTGCTGCCCTTAACTCCAAACAAAACCACAGCATCAGCAAGCAGACTTAAGTGCAGATAAAGGGAAATGATTCAAGGGAAACAAGCCAGGACTGTTTCAAAGCCATCAAATTCCACAAGTTATGTTTGCAAAAGCCTGGTGTGTGCACAAACACTCTGTTTGATATGAGAGCGCAGCCTCTTTTTTTTATTAAAGAACTGCAATAAAGCCATAGAAACACGACAGCAAAGCTCAGATTGACAGTGAGGATGCCATTTATCTTTTTATATGACAAGCCGTTCTGTGCTTTAAACATCCATCTCTGAGATGCTCTCCCCTATAATGGCTTTGGAATTGTGGGGAAATGAAATCTCAAAACAACAGATTAAGGACGGCAAAAAAAGAAATTACTTTTCATCCTCCTCTCCTCTCTTCTCCTGTTTTCTTTTGCCTGTTCTTTTTTTTCATGGTTTGTTCTTTTCCAAACCAAACGTTCTTTACAGCCACATGACCACACAAAGGTGAGAAAGTTTTATTTTCTCACCTTAAAATTCTGTATAATTTGAAAATATTAAGATAAAATACGGAAAAGAAAATTCTTGTGAGAGATTGCTCAAACATTACAACAAAATAATAAAAACAATTGAGTAACAAATGTTAAGTGTAAAGAGTGTAATGTATATAAGGAGTAAAATGCTTAGTAAAACACCAGTGCCCAAGAGAATAACAATAACAGTAAGATAAATATAGTTAAAAAAACTAAAATAGTAATTTTGCACATGATATTTAAAAGTAATATTGGCAATGATGTAAAAGTAATATTGCACATGATTAATATTATTGTTATTGTTCTGTCCGATGGGGACACGTTATACACTTGATGGCCATGATAGAAAAAACCTCCTGTGGTGTCGTGAGTTTAGTCTACGGCTGAAGGTGCTCTGATATGATGTTATATCATATATATATTAAAGACTGCACTTTGTAGTTCTATGCAGTTATGAGCAGATGAGTCAGATTTGTGGCCGTGAAGATAAATGCTGCTCATTCTGAATCTGTCATAAGAGCAAATCAATGTTGCACTGCACCAGTGGACAACTGGGTTGCAGAGTGTTTGCTCTGCACCACATTCATTACAAATGTTTTACAGGTGTCAGGTGAATGTAGACCATCTATTAGGCAAAATGTTGCCTACCAACAGCCATTTCCATTTCCATAGGTTGTTTAACATTTATGATAGCCAGATTGTTTAATGTTGAGAGGATTGTTTTATTTTATTTTTATGACTATTAACACTCCATTTAATAAAGGGATGCAATATAGCTAATAACGGCATGGGTTTTTTAAGCACAAAAAACTCTTATGGTTATTGATTTTCTGAACAAACTTTAGAAAGTCAATAAAAGCCATTATCTTCCGGATGGCTACAATACATGTCCGTACAGCTCTCCCACATATTCCCTCCCTTCCTCCTTTCTGAGCCTTTAAAGAAAAACAGTGCTGCTATTCTCTCATTTTCAGCCTGCCTTTATCCTCGCCTGCCATGAATTATAGATGGTGAGCCTAAACTGACTTGCTGAAAAAAAGTGTAATTAGTTAGTCTTTGCAAATTAGTAATTAGCTTCTGGAAGTTGTTCTGATTTCTTATTTAAGAAAATAATAATAATTTCAAATGCAGGGTGTGTTTGGGATCAGTCAGACTGACGACTCATATCAGATGAAAGTCCTTTTGGATGCTGGCAAAGCTGTTTCTATAAAACTGATCGGCATCCTGGCCATTTTGTTAGTAATGATAGTCACCTTTCTCTCTCTCTGTGTCTGCTGCGCTACTCATTCGTTTTGCCTTCCAGATTTAAATGAAACTGCAAACCCATATTCTATACATTTAGTTTTGACCCGGCCCATCATGCCTGTGCTGTTTTACTCTTTCCTTTTTTCGAGATTCCCCCATGACATCTGAAAGACCAACAGGTGCCTGTCTCAGTGGGAAACTGGGCAAATGTGGCGGGAACGCAGGCAGTGTCAAGATCCCCTTTAAACTCTATCACTATTGTCCCGTGAAATATATGTACAGACATGGCATGTTCAGTTTCACAGTTTTTCAATAGATACAGGTCAAATTTCACCCAGAACAGCCTCAATGTACAAACACTTATAGCAACTGTACAAAAGGTGTATTTTGTCACTTTAGGTCATCAAATTTCAGGCTAATAACATGGCATTATGGGTGTTTTTACTGCTGTCAAATGTCAAAATGGGTCAAATCTGACCCGAACACTATGTAAGGGGTAAGGATGGATAATCAGATTTGTTGTGCAAACACCCATGCAAATGAAACTTGACATGTTGGCATGGAAACCAATTAGTATCTCTGTGTGTACTCTACAAGTATATGTGGGCTGTCACAGCTGCGTTGCTGGCTGACTGTCATTCAAAGTGTGTGTGGAGAGAGAGAGGACAATGAAAGAGAAGACGAGCTAATATATTATTATTATTTAAGGTGATTTATAATAGCTGATAGCTGAAAATTGGTTTGCAGATCAGAGAAACATATTGCATGAGTTTTTTCTGAGCTGTAATTCTCTTGTAATTAAACAGAGTGTGTGTGGAAATGATCTCGGGTTCGATGCATACGCTCCTCATTTATGGGGCCCTCAGTGTCGGTCAGCCTTCAACAGCAGCTAAGTAATGACGGTGCTAATGCAGATCCTTTTATTGCTCCGCACACTCAGTTAATGAGAAGCTCAACGATTAATGAGCCGCTGCCTCTTTTGTTTCTTGAAGAAGAACTCACATACCCACAAATCATTGGGACCCCAAAAAAGAAGCACAGCTGTTTGAAGAGACAAATTGGGCAATTACAAATGATCTACAAGTCTGCTTGCCTAGCTTGTAATATGATGCTGGTAATATTATAGTACTTCATTCCAGCTCTTTTTTTCTGCAATCCTTCACTGATTTAGAATACAGTTTTAGAGAGTAAGAGTAAGAAGATGATGATGGCAGATGGACTGCAGGCAGTATGCTTGTTAGTAAAGCACTGAGCACTGCTGTGTACGGTCAGAAGAATACTCTGCCACTGCTACTACACCTGCTACATTTACTACTTAAACTAGAAGGCCCCAAATCCAAACTAAATTGGATCTTACCCATCCTCTGTTCTTCCTTCTCCTCTGTTCCTCTCCTGTAGCTGGGACGACAGCAGCTCTGTGAGCAGCGGCCTGAGCGACACATTGGACAACATCAGCACCGATGATCTGAACACACCCGCCTACTCCGCTGTCAGCTCGTCACGCAAAAGCAAGGGAGCGCAGGTAAGCACACAAGCACAAAGCATGTAGTGCCCTTTCTCTGTACCCGGTCCTGATGTCCTAACCTTAACCCTAAAATAAGGATTTTTAGCCTTCTGGTCTGTCAGTCCAGCACTTTGGACAATAGGATGTATTGTCAGTAAATTTGACACACACATTCATGTCCCCCTCACAATCAGAAGGTTAACATTTCAGTTTCTCCAATACTTTGGTTTATGACCAAACACTAATGACTTAATTAAACTAATAAATACTTTGCAGTTGTTGGTATGCTAACATGCTAAACTAAGATGCTAAACATGGTATACATTATATATGCCAAACATTATATATGCCAAAATATATGCCATTATATATGCCAAGCATGTTAGCATTGTCACTGAGAGCATGTTGCCATGCTAGCATTAGCATTTAGCTCAACGCACTACTCTGTCTATAAACAGCCTCACAGAGCCACTAGCATCGCTGTGGGTTTACTCTTGGCAAGGAGCCCTAATCAGTCTGTGAACACACTTGTATAATGTATTGTGTGGCTCAAGAGGGTTTCCAAAGTTTGAAAAAAGAACTCGCTTTTTTTTCAAAAGAGAAGTGGGTTTCTTGGTAGGGAGTGTTTAATGAAAGGTGGTATTGAGTTGCATAATGGGCATTTGTAGCTTGACTCATACTAGGAAATAAAGTCAGCACATGTTGACAATTTTGACCATTCTTTTTGCCACTCTGTCTTTTGTGACTCCTTCAACTTTATAAAAGTACAATACTAAATCACAAAAAAATCAATAAATCCAGTCTGTAAGTGAACTCTGAAATCACAGCAGAGGGAATTAACTGCGGACTGAAGGCCACCGCTCAGTTCTCCTCACAGGCATTTTGCTGGACTCTGCCAAGTATCTTTGGCCCCTCATGAAATACTTAACAGACTGGGCTCTTAAGAGACTTTAGTGTTGCTAGGGAGACTGGCCATCTGTTAAGGTAGGCTAGTTATCACTGCTGAGTGTGTGTGTGTGATTGTGTGTGTGTGTGGGTGTGTTTCCATGCGTCCCAAAAGAGGAGATCTGGTCATGGGTGATTCCAAAGATAGCTGCAACTTCATACACAGACACACACCCTGCTGCTGTGTTTGTGCAGAGACTTATATCTCTTTGTGGTGTCTGTGTGCTTCAAAAATACTTCTTTAAAGATCATACCAGAGCTTTTGCTTGTGTTTGACTATTAACTACAAATAGCCAATACTTTACATCATTGCTGACCATTTTCTACCATGACTTTTTTTCTCACCATGCCAAGAAAATAAAGTTATTGTGCAGTTGCCTGTACTTTTTTGTCTATTGTCAGCAGTATACGATTGACAGCAGCTGTTGTACTTTTCATAGCACTGTAATGGTGAGCAGGTACTCCCCTAGTGGTGCGTTTTAAGACACTACAGCATTCAAGACTATTTATTTTACTGAACCTTCACTTCCACCCTCCAGTCGCAGCGTGGAAGCAGGTCCAAGCATGCAGAGCAGGAGGTGAGCAGCAGCTGGGCCGGAGCCGAGGACCTGAAGAAGGTGGAGGAGGAGCTGGACGCAAGCATGGACCCCAGCAGCGGCTCCTCCCGCTGGAAGCCTTCCTCATCCTCCTCTTCCTCTCAAGCCCAGGGCCAATACGAGGACGCCAGTCAGAAGGCCGCCGCGCTGGCCCAGATGTCCCAGACGGGCTCGTGGAGGAGGGGCATGACAGCCCAGGTGGGCATCACACCACCCAGGACCAAGGGAACCTCTGCTGCCCTCAAAACACCAGGTTGGAGATGCAACTCGTTGTTTTGTTTCTGTCTTTAAACAAACATAATAGAGTAGTAGTGGGACACTCAGTGTGAGGATGGATTGATTGGGTTGCCCCAAAATGTAATTGTCTTTGACTGACATAATATGCCTCAGTGAAAAACAGTTGATGTACTGAAGGTAGAAAAAAGGGTGGAAAATCATTTTACGTATATTTCCGTATGATGAAACATTGAAACTAAATATTCAAAATACAGTACCAAACAGGAAAGGTGTTTTAATTGTATTAGATTTATGAGATTATCTGATCCAATTGTGTTGTTGCAAGTGTGCCAAAATTGGATTAGTGATAAAACAAAATTTCAAAGGTCCAGCTTCCTTTTCAATCAACCATGGTGATGACTGAATACGAAAATGAATACCTAATGCACAAAAATCTACACGCCTCATTTTAAAAAGGAAAACTTGTGGTGCCTTTGTGCTTGTTTTTCTTTTAGATAAAAATAATCTTTAAAGTTAGTTTCTTTATTATATTAAATTAGTGTGCTCTCATTATCAATTTCTAATGCAGTAAGAAGCATTCTGTCTATTTAAATGTATATCAGAACAGTACATCAGTGTGCATTTGACTACCTTTGTAAGCCATCATTGCCTTTTCAGTGCCTCAGCTGTTATGGAGTGCTTCACCCAACAACTTGCCTAGAGACAACAACCTTCTAATGGACCTTTTTCACAGCAGACGTTTAATTCATCATAGTAGGAATAGCACAGGTGTTACTAATAACATCAATGATAGATTCATTCTATTCAAGTGTCTCAGTAAGTTGTGACAGTGAGCCAGCATGAACAACAAATGGATGTATAATAAGACCTGGATAGGGTGCAGCCGATCAGCTTCCAATTGCTTCATTTTAAAACCACCATTACAAAACTGCACCTCAAAACACCTCAACTTGCAAGCAATGTTGATAGTGACTCTTTCTATGATATTCCATGACCTAACTTTCTTTGAGCCCAGAAAAGTGATTTAAAAATCCATGACATTATCACAATGTAAAGTCTATAGGCTAACAGGAACTCGCAGACGAGCCCAACAGGAGAAACACTGGAGTGGGCCACGTAACCCGGAAGTCAATCCGGAAGCTGGTGTATGGGCCAAACCAGCAATTGTCACTGGACTGAACCAGCGCCATCGTTGGGTCCAGTATCCAGTTGTAATTCAGCCATCATTCATTTTATTATGTACACCTGTACTTTTCCTCTTGTGACAATTCAAAATGTCTGTAGTGAAAAAGGCCTACATTGTTTTTTACTTTTATACTAACATTTATTTTGGAGTTAAGAGTTATGAGTTGCAGCAGGTTTGTTGCCCAAAAACGATGTATTGATTCTTTTCACTGATACCTGTGCTTAGACACTTTGCAGCTGCTCTTATATTTTCAGCCCACTCAGCAAGTTTAGCAGCTTTGTTGCAGAAAAGTATTGGTTTTCAGTGTTATACATAATAAACAGGCTTCTAGCTGTTGGCCAACATTTACGCTAATTTGGCTTTTGCTGCTCTGTGACACCACAGGTGTTGTGCCAAGAATCTGCTGAGGGTAATGTTTTTGTATTTGTGCTAATAAGTGTTTATGCAAATTGACAGGCAAAACTGATGACGCCAAAGCCTCAGAGAAGGGCAAGGCACCTTCCAAGAGTTCCGCTGGCATCCAGCGCTCACCCTCAGATGCTGGGAAGAGTAGTGGAGACGAAGGTAAGAAACCTCCATCTGGCATTGTACGCCCACCAACCACTGGTTCTTTTGGATACAAGAAGATCCCGGGTCCCACTGGCACCCTAATCACCTCCAGTGGTGCAACGCTCGCCAGCGGCTCAGCTACACTGGGCAAGGCGCCCAAATCCTCAGCTGCCCTTGGCAAAGGCACAGGCATCGGTGGTGTGCGAAAGACCAGCCTGGATGGCTCACAGCCCCAGGACGACGGCATTCTGCTCAGCTGCAGTGGCTCCAAATTGACCCTGCAGTACCGCTCTCTACCCAGACCGGCCAAATCTTCCAGTGGGGGGGCAGCAGGGCGCAGTGGGCATCGCTCCAGTTCCAGCAGCATCGACTCAAACGTCAGCGGCAAGTCAGCTGGAGGGCCGGCGACACAAGCGGGTGCCAAACGCAGGGACGGAAAAGTGGGCTCAGACCGCTCCAGTCCCATCACCATTAACCAGACAGACAAAGAGAAAGTGGCCGTGTCAGACCCGGACACAGCAGCAGGACTATCCACCTCCCCCAAGTCCAGCCCCACCTCCAGTTCAACAGGCCAATCAGGGCTCAGGCAGCCGGGCTCCAAGTACCCCGACATTGCTTCTCCTACGTTTCGCAGGTCAGACACACAAAACGTGCCTACAGCTCCTAATCTGTCTTTGTCCCTCACCATGTTTGTTTCTACGTGAATCAAGCATTTCATCACATTGTTTTCAGTCCCTTGATTATAGGCAATAAGGGTAGAGCACACATAACTTTAGTTCTTACTTAAAAAAGATTCAGACGAAACAATATCATTGACACATCTATTTCAGAATGTAAGGGTGTTTTCATTCCCTATGATGAACTGATGTTTGTGGTGCACAGCGACGCTTTCCTGATGTAGGTCGTTCCCCAGACTCCTGTAAAAGATTTTTATTGAAGATGTCAACTGTAGTGGTAAAGTCTCACCATGGCTGAAAAAAACACTCATCTCTATCAAATTTGTATATGTTTGGATGCGCAAAATGAATATGACACTTAATAAATCAGGTGTCAGCGCCTTCATAGAAAAATTGATTGAGCGAGTTTACATGGCTGCACAGCCAAGGGGTGTCATTATATAGATTGTTCCCTGGTGTAGGTGATAAGTCACTGCAGATGAAACATATGTTTACCCCAAAGATGAAGGTCTGATGGTTTTTCACTCAGGTCAGGCAAATCCAGCTCAGCAGTCTTGATCAGAACAGACAGTAGACAGGAGTTTCTCGGCACACCAATCCCTGACTCATTAGAAGCATGCGTTCGGCAGGCGCGTCCAAACATCCGTCCCATCCGATCTGTCAAGCCGATCCGTTTCGTCTGTATGTCTTCAAGGTTTTTTTTTTCCTCAAGAGAGCATCACCTATATATTTTATGTGATTGCGATGACAGACTGGGACAGGCGCAATATGAGTAGCAGGCTGTCTGAGCATATGTGGGAGGCGAACAGAGTTGAGTGGCCTAACAGATTAGGTTATTTGAAGTCAGAGGGTTGAAACGGGCAAAGCTGTGAAAGCAGATGTGTTGATGTAAATTACTAAAGTGAGGTTGAGTTTGCTGCGGGGGATGAATGTATTGGGAAGTGTGTTGAGTATTTTATCTGTGGTTTAAAGTTGGTGTTTTTCTGCTCTGATCCTTGAGTTTCTTGATGGGTGTGTATGGAGATAATTTTGTTTCTTTATAAAACAGTCAAAAAAAGTGGTTTGAGAGAGAAACTTTCCACACTTTTGCTTTCAAACTCTAAACTTTTGCTTTCAAACCCTAAAATTTTGCTTG
>JAVQJL010028565.1:0-27763 GCA_036024295.1 Nannoperca obscura
TCTCTCTCTCTCTCTCTCTCTCTCTCTCGCGCGCTGCAGTTCCTGTATGCTGTGCTCTCGGCGCTCTGGCAACAGATCCGTATTTCTGGGTGCCACACGGCGTGAGGAGACTGATTCAGTGCGCCGCTCCTGTGACTTCAGGGACCGAAGGAGAGACATTCCGCACGGTCGGAATCCTCAATCCAAAAGCCATGGGTTAACTTTATAGAACTTTATTTTAATACACTTGACACATGTTTGTTGCATACCAAACCTTAATGCAGCATCATTCTAATCATGCAAATCAAGCCTTCATTTATTTTTACCTAACCTGAACTATGAAACAAACCCTCATCCAAAATCTTAAATGTAATTTACACTTGTATAATATATATATATATATATATATATATATATATATATATATATAAAGCTTTTTCACATATTAGCCTAATCCTACTTCTAAACCTAAACTCAAGTCCTAATATTCAGATAAATACTTACTAACAATCCTAATTGTATTGGGTCTTTCCATTTTATGATTCTTTATACTCAATTACACTATGTATTTGACAGCTGTACAGTAATTATAGCTGCTTTAGCTTTTTGTGCACAGAAAAGGTTTGCATGAACTATGATGCATTGCTGTAGATTCAATTACCCAACAGTATATAAAAGAATTGCAAATTAGCTCCACTTTGCCCAATACAACAGTGAAAGGCTGCGTTATCAGCAGATGCATGTAAAATAATAATCCAGTATATTAATGTAGCACTTACAGCTGCAGTTTAACAGTATTTTTACTTTACTTTTTTACTCTTGCATGCAGGACTTACACTGTGGTGATGATATAGGGCCTTCCCTTACTGCCATGCCAAAGTACTGACTAACATTAGACATGTTGCTGTTGTTCAGCTGCTGAAAGGATGAATGGCACTCTCTGTAACCATGAGGCCGTCCTGCCACTCTGATTACCACGGCCATCATGTGACAGCGATGGCCGTGTGCGTCATGTAGGCCACAGGAAGTTCAAATACAGTGTTTTGATGAAAGAGTCTTACTGACACACATAATGGAAAATAACCAGAAACAACACAAAGACACAACAGATAATGACACATGACAAGATATAATGTAGGCCAGAGGTTTTCAAAGTGGGAGGCGCCAAACTGTTTCAGAGGAGGCTCAGTGAATGGAAGTAAAAGGAAAGTGAGGGGTGAGGGGTTTACTGGACATCATGCTGGTTTCCTACCTATTTCATGTGTCTGCTTGGGATCCCTTAAAGCCACGCGCCTCAACTAAAGAGTGTTGTCTTTCATTGTTGCTAGTTTTTAGAGTCCTGAGGATGTACAACTCTCCATCATGTCAGAAGCAAAGCGTGCAGAAACCCTATCATATGCAACCACATCACACCTGTGTCAGAACAGAACGAACGGCCTTCACTTCAACCTGACGGCCCTGAACGTCCCTCCGACTGACGGGCTGACTGCGGTACAGCTGGAGTCCTTGTATGTGCTCGCCACCTGGTGGTGACGGCTGCAAATGGGCACTTCTTAATCTGCCAGGGGCCATTTTGAACCGCACGGAGGCGTTAACACACGCCTGACTGGTGTGAGTAATGTGTGAGACACAAACAAGAAAAGACACAAACAAGGGGAAATAAACAAACAACACCTTGAATTGGACACGTGCCTGTAGCCAAAACGCACGATTCTCCCAAATCAACCTGACTGTGAGTATAATCTACTGTAGCCTACTGACGCTCAGCCCAATTAGCCTAAGCATTGTTGGCTAATTGAATTGTGTCTGCGCCTCTGTGGAGGGCCCTGTAGCCCTGGGAAGTTGCGGCCAGATGTTCGTCTTTGTCTTGAAGCAGTTCATAGGTTTTCTGTAATTTATTTCATGCATATTCAACAATGTGCATGTTTGTTTCATGACCAGATCTTGTGGAGAACAGCAGTCTGCATTGCTCGTGGTAAATATCTTAGATGCCTGACTTGAGCTGGTGTAATCAGAGACATACTTTAACTTTCCATCACACGTTTAATTACATCCCTGCTGTCCCGTGAGAGGAGATGCCCCTCTGGATGTAACATCTGTCCCGCACATGTGCTGTTTCGTCCGCTTTGGCTTCCAGTATTTTCAGCAAAGAGTCCCGGAGAGGTTGTTCCCAAAGTGTAGGTAGACAGTGTTGAGAGAAAACTGATGAACGTGTTTTGATTTCTAAGGAAGAATAAATATTATAAAATAATTGTATACGTGGTGCACATTAGTGACCTCATTACTAACCTGTAGCCTAATGCTGAGACATTATGCCATTCTGAAGCTGACTTATCTTTCAGAGGCGATGGTGTAATGTCCGAGCAGCCCTCAAATCAGACCTTTTAATAAAGAAACCAGCTGTATTCGGTTAAGCTCGCCAACAGAGGAGCTAATAATCGGTTGTGTATGTATATAAAGACACGTTGAAGTGCTCGGCGCCGCCTGCTCTCAGTTTGAAAACTTTCCTCCACGGGTTTCCTAAACTTGGCTGGTCCCTGTTGTTTGAGACCAATTAACGAAGCGACTAAACTCATTAATTGGCCGCTTAATTGGCCCCTGTCGCTGCGCGCGCTGCTTCCGCTGGCTTTTAGCGCACCGCCATCCGTTCCTCCCTCCCGCTGCCAGGCATCACACTCCCGCCCGGTCTCAACGATTTAGGGTCAGTCTCTCAGACGGGAAGGTGCTCTCGCCGTGGACCCCCCCCCCCCTCTGGATCCCCCTCTATCAGTATCTCCCTCCCGCTGTATCTCGGTGTTTTATGTCTGCGTCACAACAAGTCGGTGGAGAGCGAGAGGCGGGGATGATGGCGTCTCTGGCGGCTTGATTCCGGTGCTGCTCAGACAAAACCCGCCTTAATAGCATCAATAGGTGGCGGCGGAGAGGTGGAGGGAGAGGAGAGCAAAAAAAAAAGCAACGGGGACATGACGAAACGGCACCGCGGAGGACGGACAAACTAGGCTGAGAGACGGACGGACAGTCAGTCCCCCCCCCTCTTCCTCGCTGACGGCTTGACTGACACACACAGGCGCTTGGCACAGACAGGGACATACATGCACATCATCCACTTTTTGCAAACACGCAGGCTGCGCATCGGAGCGGGCAGTAATTGGGCAGCGAAGATCCACGGCAGATGAGGGCATTTCATGTCCAGCCTGCCCAGGAATCACTGTGACCCCGACGGAAAGGAGTTCGACTTGACAGGTACCCTTCACCGGTCAGCTCACTGTGCGATGTGCCCGATTTCCCTTTTGATTTCACAAAAGGCTATACGTGCACTGTTATGTAGCCTATCCTGCGTCTGCCTCGACTTGAGTGCATGCACTGGAACAAATGCTCAACGTGCAGAGATAATGTCTGCACAGTCATTCACCTATTCAAGTTTTTAAAGAGAAGAAGAAGAAGAAAACAGCAAAGTGCCAGGCAGATGCTTCAAGTAGCTGCATAGTGATCTGCGCTTATTCAATCAAACTGTATTGCAGCAGTCATCATGCAGTGTTTTGTGTGTGTGTGTGTGTGTGTGTGTGTGTGTTTTATGTGTGCAGTAATCATTTGTCTTGCTCTCTGGTTGTGTACTCACTCTCATCTTTCAGTGTGGTGGATACAGGCTGTCGCTATGCTCTGGTCTAAAAGGAGGAGGTGGGGGCGGGTGTGTGTGTGTGTGTGTGTGTGTCTGTGGAGGGATATTAACCCCTTTGCACTGAAGCCTGCCTGTCTGAGAACCAGCTGAAACGCCGGGGCCATAAACCCCTCTGTCAGCAATGGCAGCAAAGTATTCAGCGAATAAATCGGATTTCCATTTCACACGAGCTCTGCTCTCTCCCTCCTCTCCGTCTCTCTCTCCTCAGGATGGGGGGAGTAAGTGAAGGAGATGATGTGTTGGCTCGATGGAGTGATGGACTACTGTACCTCGGCAATGTGAAAAGAGTAAGTGGGAGTGTGTGTGTGTGTGTGTGTGTGTGAGAGACAGAAAGAGACGTTTGAGTGTGTGTGTGTGTGTGTCTGTGTGTGTTCACTTGGATTTAAAAAGACTTCCATTTAGTTTTGTCAATCATTCCGCTCACCTGCTATCTCCCTCTCAGGTAGATGGAGTCAAGCAATGTTGTCTGGTGAGATTTGAGGACAACTCGGAGTTCTGGGTGCTGAGAAAGGACATTCACTCATGTAAGAAAGACTCTTTCTTTCTCTCTTAGCTAAAAGAGTAAATGGCTTCTTTTTGAGAGCATTTTATATTTCTTGGGTTAAAAAATGCTCCCAGTTTGAGCGTTTGAATGCTGAACAGATAAACTAAAACTCAAGGTGTTTGTTTCCACTCTGAAACTTTGCCCGAGGAGTTGAAGAAATACTTTTCTGCTTCTTTCCCCTTGTGAGCCGATCACTTTTCTTTTTTTTGTACCTTTTCATCTCAGGATTTCTGAATTGTCGTCCAAGAAAAATGCAGAAATTAAATCACAGTCCCGTTCAGGGTTATGATGCTGAGTGCTCCGGGGTTTCTGATCGGGGCATGTTGAGATTTAATTGGTATATTAGAGTCTACTTATGAATTTATTAGACTAATGACTCCTCCGGGAAATGGCGCCCCCACTCCACCTAACATCAAGCGCAGGGGGGAAGTTGGACGCTTGTTAGGACCAGGCTGAATATCCGCCCGTCAAATGAAGTGAAATCTAAAAGGGTGCAGGAGACACTGAAATCAATGAGGTGGCAAGGATGTGAATCAATATGCATAAATTAATGCTGTTGACTGCTCTCTCTGTCTCTCTCTCCCCTGCCTCTCTTTGTCTTGTTCTGTTTGCCTCAGTCGCTGCTGGAGTGGAAGAAGTTTGCTGTATTTGTGACGCTCCGCCTCTTAAAGAACCCCTCATAAATTGTCTTAAATGCCGCCACGGTAAGAAAGCATGCCTGATCATACCGCTGTCAAGCGGTGGCTCTCCACCCGTTCTCGCACTGACCTTGGCGATTTGACACAGTACGGTAAATAAGTGTGGCTCTTTAAAGAAAACAGCACAGGAAACGGTGCATCATAAGTGACAGATGTGAGCTGTTGCACCTGCATCCAGAATGAAAAAGAGATACTCACAGACATTGAACTTGGTTCAAAGGCTTAAATGCCACAAGGTGTATTCTCTTGGGCTAATGTAGACATATTTTAAGACATAAAAATACTTTTTATTGAGTAATAATTTGTGTCTGATTTGTTTTTCCACAAAAATGAAACAGTCTAATGTCAGAGAGAAACTTTCCTTCTTCAGCAGATGAATGTGACAACAGCCTTCTAGCGTCAAACTCTGCACATACATCATCCTGCACAGTGAAGGTCAAACAACCAAGCGAAGTAACAAGCAAAAGAGTGGGGGGGGGGGGGGTTTAAACGTATTGATGATGAAATGAAATACACAGAAGTGCCATTGGGAAGTAGTTTTACAATCGCTCCGCAACAGGATGCACTCGCAGGAAAGAGCAGCAAATTGTGCCGCCATGTCTTCGCGGCTCCGTCAGACGAACAGGGTTGCTGACAGCTTGTTTGGAGGAAAAGGCAGACAAACATTCTTCCTGCTCCCTAGATACAAAAAGTGTAGTAAAACGTTTTGCATGCTGGCGAAACAAACCAGCACTGCACTAAACCTGGAGCAGCTCTGCCATTATTGTCACTCCGGATGTCTGTCTCGTAAACACGAATTAAACGCTCTGCCTCCTCCTGCCCATTACAGGTTATCATCCAGAGTGCCACACGCCAGCCATCGAACCGGAAGCTGACAGCGATTCGTGGATATGTCGGCAATGTGTCTTTGCAGTCTCAACCAAGGTCAGGCTGCTAATCTCTCCGTCTCGCACTCTGGGGAAAAAACATTCAGTGTGTAATATGGGAGGAATCCAGTCAAATACATCAGGCTCTTCTGCCGCTGTACCGTTGTGTGCAGCAGAAAATGGGTTTATTTGAGGCAAAAGCGCACTAATTCCCTCAATATTGACTTCGATATTAGATGTTCTACATTGTGTCCGAGAAATCATGGAGAATCAATAGTTATGAAGCTGAAAAATGACGCTGAAGTTGAAAGAAGTACATTTAAAGTCAATCAATCACGTGTGCTCCAGTTCTGCAGATATGAGATGAGAAAGCACCCGGTTAATTGTCAATCGGTCAGTGTCCATATCTCATTGTGCAGACTTCCGTTGCTTCGGACACTATCTCTCACAGCTGACCTACAATAAAATGAGACGAATTGCTTTCTCCCCACCGAATGCGATCCGTCTCCCTCGCTGTTCTGACATGACAGTGATTTGAAAGGTCACCGACCAATCAGTTCTGTCCTAAAATTGTGTTTTCAGAGAGGCGGGGCCCTCAAACGGGGACGCTTCGCCCGGCTCATGCAATTTATGAAACTCCGGCTCCCCTACCAGCTGTCGTCTTTAGACTGGGACCCGCAGCATCTGACCAATCAGCAACAGTGTTACTGCTACTGCGCCGGACCTGGAGAGTGAGTGACACAGCAGAGGCCAGTTAAAGTCTGAATGTCCAGTTCATGTGTGCTCTTTAACACCACAGGCGTTTTCTCTGAAAGCGAGATCTCATCTAAGTCAAAGTCATCTTGTGGATTATTTGCAAACTGCATGCAGCTCATCAGACGTGTGTCAAACAGCATTAGGGAGATTTCTCTGAGTTTGTTTTGACTTTCTGGGAATGATGCATGAGAGAGATGGTTTCAGATACTGTCAGGTAAGTTGTCAGCTGTGTTTTTCATACTTTGCTGCTTTGCTTATGCTGCACTTTCTTGCTTATGTGGCAAACCCCACCCAGCTGGCACATCAAGCAGTATAAAACAAACTCATATCCAGCTGCCATGTCTTTATGAGTAGTAGCACCCGGTGGGAGTTTACACCTGGAGACACATTTCAGCTTAGAAAATGTGAACTGTCAGTGTTGCCCTCAGTCCTCCCTCAGTTATGCATAAAAACCAACTGGTCTGGTGACAGATGTCATTCACTAAGTCATGTGTTTACAGTCTCCTGATGTTTTCATGTTGGACTGCAGGTGGAACCTGAAGATGTTACAGTGTGGAAGCTGTGGTCAGTGGTTCCACGAGGCCTGCACACAGTGCCTGACCAAGCCATTATTGTATGGAGACAGGTGAGCGCTACTCTACAAAGACTTTAAATTCAGCTTATCAGTTTGTCATAATAAGAAAGAAATAAAGAATTTGTCTGGTTAGAATTTGGTGCAGCTGAGTGTTTGGTAGACCTAGACCGACGTGGCCAGGGTTCGTATAAAGTCTTGAAAGTTTGGAAAATGCTTCATTTTAACCATTATGTTTTTAAGGTGAGAAATATGCTTGAATTAGAATTTACTCCTTGAATAATGCTTGTTTTCAACAGCTTTCAATATTTGAAATGAAAGATCTCGCCGATTTGTTGTCTCTTGACATTTGCACACATTGAAAGTGCTTGAAAAGTGCTTGAATTTTACTCTTTTTAAGCAGATATAACTATTTAAAGGTGAAAATAAACATTCTTATGGTGATATACCAGCTGCTATTGGCTATTTCAAAATAATTAAGAAAAATAAAGGATGAAAAAGACAAAATGTACCCTGTAAAACAGATACCTGTATATTTGTGGTACGTCAATATTAGCCTATAATATCATGCCAATAAACCAGTCAGGATTTAATATTTGGATTGTTTTTTCATATGAGATGTGATTTCTCTGTTGACCTGGTTCAATCAGTCTTTTATTAGTCTATCGCTCTCCACGTCGTTTACTTTGTCAGGTATAATAACCGAGCTTTTGTCCAACCAACATTCAAACAGCCAAATATTCAGTTAATCATATAAAACAGACAAAAGCGGCATGTTTAACCCTTGTGCTACCTTGTGGAGAAGACACTGGGCCACTGGGTCTATATGACCTGGCAAGGTAGCACAAGGGTTGAGAAGCTGCAACCAGTGAATGTTGATGAATAACAAACTTTCAATCGATAATCAGAATTTTCTGTCCATCAGCTAATAGAATAACTGTCTTAGCAGCAGATTCCAGTCTGATTAACATAACCAGATGAAGACGTCTACACGACATCTTCCCTTGTCAGAGAATTACCTTTAATTAGCTTAAGACTAAATTATTAGCGTGCATGTTCATGTTCTCTCTGACTTGTGTTACAAGGGCAAGAGCGCCTCACATCCTCAGAGCAAAGGGAGAGTGACTGACAGCAGAGCAGACATATCGCCGCTCTGGTAGTAACTAAGACATGATGTTGGGAGGATATGCAAGCTGCCGATCGCAGTGCAGTTTGATGAGCTGCATCTCATGCGTGTAATAAAATGTATCCATCCATTAAGTTATTATTGTCATTAACCATCTGTGTTAGCCGATCGGGTTCTACACCCACCGTGACACCGTGTTATTGCCGAAACCTGTCTGAGGCGGGAGGAGGGATTAGATTTAGATTGACAGTCGGGGAGAGTGAGGCCGAATTGGTATAACATCTGCTGAGCAGGTGATGGAGGAAGAGTGAAGACCGAGTTCACAGTTGGAATAGTAAGCATGTGATTTCCATCGTACTGTGTCTAGCGCTTCATCTTTCTCAATGACCTTCAGCGAACGCGTGCATAAAGACG
This sequence comes from Nannoperca obscura, assembly GCA_036024295.1. Taxonomy (NCBI): domain Eukaryota; kingdom Metazoa; phylum Chordata; class Actinopteri; order Centrarchiformes; family Percichthyidae; genus Nannoperca; species Nannoperca obscura. Next base: position 8,634 of record JAVQJL010028565.1, read on the forward strand.
GACAGATGCACGCAGTGTTGTGGTGGTACGAGCTGAGTTTCAGGGTCACCCACAACAAAATGTTGCAGTGAAACAGATACACCTGTCTGTTTGTTTTCAGGTCAGGTTGATTTGTATGAGACAATGTCAAGAGAAGAAAGACTGCAAGGAAAGTGAAGGAGGATAAAAATGACAATGCAGATGGATAAGTGATGGCTGACGGCTTAATGATAAGAAGTCTGGAAGAAGAGTTAATATGCGATGTACAGATTGTATGTGAGGACTCATATTTCACATAGAAAAAACTAAATTTAAGATCACAATCAAAGTCATCAAGGAGAATTTAAATATGAAAATGTATTACGATAAATAATATTCCACATGATGCCTGTCTGATTTAATTTCCCTCCATGTGTCTCTTTCTCTTTTTTCTTTTTTTTTTAGGTTTTATGAGTTCCAGTGCTCAGTATGTACAAAAGGACCAGAGACCATCCAAAGACTACCCATGACCTGGTGACGTTAACAGTGAAACCTTTACTGGCATGCTACAATTTTACACAGTGGTTATTTGAGAGTACTAGGAAGAAACATCACATTTAAAGAATAAGTAATTTCTGAGTCTAGTTTGACAGAAAACCTAATTATGTTAGTTTGTGCTTCTTCACACAACAACACAGCACAGACTGGTGTTACTGTATGTAATAAAATGTGGTATATCGAGCTAGGCTTACAAATGTTGAAAATTATTCAGATTATTGTTTTCCAGTTTTATTTTTTGTCTTTTTATGTATTCTACCTGTTTCTTTTAATCTAATTCTTACTTCTTTTTTAAATTTAAAATGCAGGGTGGATTTGGCTCATTTAGTGCTCTACCATCTCTCGCTGTGCTGCAAGAGGAAATACTTTGATTTTGACCATGAAATCCTGTCCTTCACCAATGAGAATTGGGAGTCGTTGCTGCTAGGCGCGGTATTGATATTTCCTCGTTTAAGCACCATGATGAAATGATGTGAAATTCTCCTTGCCTTTTTTGCATTTGAGACTAAAAGCTTATTAAGCACAATTAAAGTAACTTTTCCAGTGAAAAAACAAAAGTGTGACCTCTACCTAAGCTTAAAGGGAAACACCACTAAGTTGAAGAATTACATATAATATTATGATCTAGGTCGGTGGTTCACAATCTTTTTGGGGCTGACGTCCCCCGACAGCTCTACCAGATGAGCTACCTCTACCTGTTTCAGCTGTTTAAACATTTCTAACTATTTGAACCATTCAACTACTGAGCTTTAGCTAACGATTCACTGTTCATCCAATACTTTTAGACATGTATGATATGTAAGATATTTAAGCTAACTATTTTAACTGTTTACTTTGACCTATTTCAATCATTTATCAATTACATTTAGCTGTTTGAACTCTTTATCCAATACTTTAAGAGGAACTTTTAAGGAACCCTTCTCCCATTACTTTTAGCTAACTATTTCAACTGTTTGTATATTACTTTTAGCTAACTTTTTGAACCATTTAACAACAGATTCTTAGCTAACGGTCCACTGTTCATCCAATACTTTAAGATATGTAACGTAGATATTTTATCCATTACTTTTAGCTAACTATTTCTGTTATTTGTAATTTGTGCTTAGCTAACTATTTGAACCATTGAATGACTTTTTAGCTAACAATAAACTGTTTAACCATTACATTTAGCTCAGTATTACACTGTTTAAAACTCCATTCAGCTCATCGTAGCTGGTAGCTCACTGGTCATTGTGAAAATAAAGATCTGAATAACAGAAATGTCTTTTCATGTACCCCCACGGCGATTGTAGAAGTACCCCGCTGGGGGATAAGTACCCGTGGTTGGCAGTCACTGTTCTAGGACACCCTGACCAGCATTTGTAAATATGAATGAGTTTTGACAAAGTGCTGAGGCTCAAAGTTGTGATACCACCTGGTTTAAAGTCTGAAGTTGCTCCACAGAGAATAAACAGGAAGATAAAAGTAGATGTGGCTGAGAAAGACAGCGGGGGGATTTTCTGAGCATTTCCTTTACATCTTTCAGAGGTTCTGACTTCTCCTTAAAGCTGTTTTTAAAGACACTTTGAGATGTATTGTTTGCCCCCTTATCACATGACAGCAGGGTTTGTCAGCCATGTAGCTGCAACAAGTAAAACTATTGCTGTCAGCAACTGAAAGAAAATTATTGTATGCATTAAAGGTCTTCTGTCTGATGGCCGTCCACTGTGTAAACACAGCTTTGATTTTTCATTCCTGTCTGTCCGCTAGCTCTCTGACACGCCAAGGCAAGACCGCTGTCACAATCTCCTCAACGCGCTGAACTCCCACAAGGACAGGTAAGTCATTGAATATGATGAGAAGAATAAACACTGGCCACACAAGACTGGATTGATGAGTAGCCCTCCATGAATACATGGCTCTTCTTAGTGCGCCGTAGTTTGTTAAGTTAGACGTGCAGGCTGAAATCTTTTCGAGGTGAAATGAACAAAGAGGGAGCAAAATTTAATAATTAGACCAGATCACTTTGATCCAGGTAGAAAAGGACACAAGTCATTATTAAATCACAGAAAACAGTCTAGATGTCTAATTTCTTTTAATATTTGCACAGTCACTACTTTTGAAATGTTCCAGAGTCTACTTTTTCAGCACAGTACATTTTCCTATGTAACTGTAAATTCGTCATTAGCATCAAAGAGGATGTACGGAAAAAACACAAATACAGACAAATAAGGTGATGATACATGTTAAGAACCAACACCATGACTGAACAAGCTGTTTTGTTTCTCTGATGTCTCTCCAGGTTTGTCTCCGGAAAGGAGATCAAGAAGAAGAAGTGTCTTTTTGGGCTTCAGGTCCGAGCCCCACCTCCGCTGACGTCTGATTCGTCGCCCCTCATCACCGAGCCACCTATCAACATCACGCACCGGAGAAGGTCAGAGTAAGGACAACGTCTCTTTTTTCAGCTCTTATCTCAATAAGAGCTCTGGGATTCCCGCAGGGCATATAGTCATTATGCATGAACAATTAACTTTAGGAATCAAAGGACTGCAATTTTCATATGCCAGCAAAAGGATCGGTGTCTTAATATCCTCCTAAAAGAGTATAAAGCCCCCCTGTGTGCTTACGCTTGTACATTGCCAAAATATGTGTGTGCCTGTGTCCTGTAGTTTGCAGATTTCATAGACACACTTTTCATTTTAAGAATTTTTTTTTAAATTTAGCTGGTGCTTACTCAGACTGAATTACCATGAAATGATTTTCAGTGGAGAAGTCTCTGGAACACACAGTATAAAGTTTGGTTATTTAGGAAACAATATACGTATCTTCAGTAATTCATCCTCCAGGTCCCTTTGCTCATTTAAATACCAACAAGCTGCAAGTTTCTAGTAGGCAGCAAGAAACACTTCATCCCTTTTCACTTTGACTGCAACTAACGATTACTTTCATTATCAATTAATCTGACGATTATTTTCATGATTAATTGTTTAGTCTATAAAATGCCCCAAATAATGTGGAAAATGCTCATCACAATTTCCCAGAGCCCAAAGTGATGTCTTCAAATTGCAAACAGTCCAAAACCCAAAGACTCTTCATTTAAAGAGCTGGAACCAGCAAATGTTGGACATTTTTGTTTGAAAAATGACAAAAACTATTAATTGATTATCATTAATTGACTTTCTCAAGCTAACTGCCAACCAGTAGTAAAGAATACAAGCGTGAAAGTCACTCTGTTGATCCATGTCCCTGCACTCATCGATTATTCACAATGGGATGTTTAAAGTAACTAAGGCAGCAAAGGGTTTCTGCCCTGTTACCAGCTGATGCAAAAGATGGTGATAGTGGTCGTCACTCGGTCAGTTCCGATCAATCCTGCACCCACAAAACAAAAAGCTAAACATAACGTAACATAAAGAAGGAAACTGTATTCAGATAAACCAAATTCAAGTTTAGTAAAGATATTAAATGATCGCCTCTGATTGACAGGAGCAGCCAGCTGCTTTTAGCTTCCTGAAACAACTCGTGGGGATATTCATAATCCTCAGTAGATCGTTTCTAATGATTTAAATGACCCCCTGACATAAGTCTACCAGCACAGCCAACACTGTCTTCTGTAACCAAGACTAAACTGAGGTACAAAACTAATGTAGGCAGGATGTTTTTGGATATTCACTGCCTGCAGAGGCCGATCCTTTTCTTCTTTTGGACACTCCGTGAGCTTTCCTGTAGCGCCAGCCCAGGTCAAACGATCATTGTTGTTTGTTTTCATTGGATTCCCACTTGCACACAAGACATTTCTAAAGAAAGTCTAAAATGTCAGATTGCAACACAATTTCCAGAGACCATTAATGCTTTCCAGAAAATAAACCCTGTCCGTGTCCGACACCACCTCTGCGTCAACCTCAGGACAAAAGATCAACTCAGCACACAAGATGCCTCATTGACATGCACTTTACTGAGCACATTCATGCTACCTCAAGGATAAATCCTTTTGATCTTAATGACACCGTGGTCTTTTCTTTGAGCATGGACACAATCTTGATAAACTTTTCATAAACAAGTCAGGAGACAAGCTGCAGGGTTTAAGTTCAGTATCACACAAGAAGAAGAAGAAGAAGAAGAAGTAGAGGCGTGGAGGACGAGTGTTTTAAGTTATTCTTTACATATTTGTCAACCTCCCCACGGATGATGTTTGGGCTCATATATATGTAAAATGTGTTACCAATGTAATACAATACAAATCATTCTGTGTTTTACACCTCTCAGTAGGCTTTTGTGGAGACATTAAAAATCAAAGCATTGCACATTGGGACTCTGTGTGTGTGTGTGTGTGTGTGTGTGTGTGTGTGTCTGCGCTCGTATATTAATTTGTGTGTGTTTTTGTTCACTTCAGCCCGTTGTCACTACCCTGCCAGAGGAGAGTGGGGGGGCCAGAGTCGCGTAAATCAAAGCGCCGCATCATGGAGACACAGGTCAGTGCCTCTGTCTCCAACTCGGGGCGGGTGCAGAGGAGGTCTGGGCCACAAAACCTCTCTGATTCTCTTTTTCCTTTTATGCGGCCGGGTAAACAGCTCTCTGCGATCCAAATAACCTGTCAGTCAGGCGCTGTGATGAAGGTTCATTTCACAGTCTAGATCAGTCAGCGTGTCTTTTAACACCCAGTGCAGCTCAGTATTTTTCCCTTTTCGCTGTTTGTTTAATGCCTGCTGATGCTTTAGAGTGTGGTGGTTGGAGTAAAGGTATAGTGTGTGAGAGACGACGTGTAGCGCTCAGTTTAAATGTATAATTCAAGTGCAATACTTGGCTCAGCATCTGCAGCTCGGCACCACATTTATCAGTCAGCATCAAACCCAATTCCCAGCGGATCACATTGAAACAGGCAACATCACGTGTGGCGGTTACTATTTTTACACATCATTCTTAACCGAGAATGCTCATTGTACCGCGTCCTCCTACACAACACTGTGATCCGCGTGTGTGCACATACTGTAATCCTGGAACAATACGCTCGGCGGTGCACTCGTTTTCACTCTGGCACATCCAGGGCCCCATTGTGCCCTTTGATTGATGCTAATCTCCGTCCGCCTTGGAGGAGCAGGCTCGTTGTAGTGGGGAATGTGAGATGGGAAGGAATGCTGATATGCATAGCCTGGGATCACTTCCAAGTGCACTTTGCAGTCGATTACAGTTTGGCCAGGTGGTGCTGGCACCTTGACAGTGCAGCATTGACGGAGCACATCCATTTAAAGGCACAGCCGTCGACCACTGAATAATAATCTCCCATCCTTACAGTAATGCTGGAGAAGGGAGTGATAATGGGCCAAGTGTTGTGCCATATGTCACAGTCCAGCGAAGGGAAATGCAAAAACCTTCAGGTGACGTTTCCAGTGATCGATTGCTCGGAAGATGCTCTCATGCTTCCTCTTCATGGGTCTTGAGTCAGTCTCCATGACATGTGCTGTGGAGGTGATACATTTAAGCGGGACATCCTGTGTCTGTGTCTGATGAGCCCTGATGATGTGACTTACACCCATCAATGCCAGTCGTGGGGATTTATAGACATATCTGTGCTCATGCAATGCAATAACATGGGATTCGAGCTTAACATTTTTATTTTTATTTTATTTTAGACATATTTATATATATAACAAAATGTTCCATATGCAGAATTGACTTGATCCATGTCTGAGCATGGAGGTATCAGAGCTTTATTGACTCCTGTGATGATGTTGGCATCCCGACAAAAGCTGATCTGTGTGTGTCTCCTGTGCCCAGGCTTGTCCGCCGCCAGTTGCTGCCAACCCCATTGAGCTACTGCCATGTTGCCATGGCTACATGGGAGGGGCCAGCCTTTGTAACTCCAAGAAGTCAGAGGAGGAGCTTAGTTTGAGGTAAGGGGTGTTGTACCATGTTGTGGCGTAAGTAACACGACATTCTGTGAGACGCTGTACAAATTACAGGGAACATCAGGAGAGCTTGTGATATTAATGATAGTAAATAGTGTAAAGTGACAGGAAAAACATCTTGCAACAATATATAGTTGTTTGAAAATATGATTTTTATTTTAGATTAAAGTTGTAAAGCACTCGTTGTCTTCAGCCTGTGTGCGTCCCGTCCACAGCTCTCCTCCCAAGCGGATGTACGCCCTGTACCACACCACGTACAACGGAAACGCCGCACTCTCCAGGAGCCTCCATCACTACAACAGGTGTCACTCTCTCTATCATCCTCTTTTCAAGTAACTCTTTCTACAGTCACATGTAGGGCACGGCCGTCCGTCCTGAGCAGCTCCTGTGAGTTCCCCTGCTTGTTTGTGATTTCACAATCACAGAAACGAGTGAACAGACTGCTCACAGACCTATGCACAGACGCATCAGATGCTTTTGGCGCCAGCTGACCCTTCAGTTGCTGCCTTTGAGCCTTAGCTCTTAGCTCTTGAGAACCCTTTTCACCATTCACAGAATTAGGATTGAGGACATTTTGGCAGTTTTTATGCTTTCTTCCACATTAGCTAAAGTATTCTTAGTTGTAAAAACGGTCTTTTGGGGACATTTGAGCATGGAGAAGATTTGTGAGTACTAAATCACTTATCGTCATTACCGTTATTGCTACGTATTAGCATTTGTCGAGTCGCTACATGCTGTGTGTTCCTGTTGATGAGTTCCTTGAGATCTCTGTATGTAATACAAATGTTATCAGACGTTTGTTTTGCCCCTTTGGACCTTTTTGAGGTGATGTTTTTCAGAAGTCCCATTGAAATGCTGATCCAATACTACTAATTGGTATTCAGGAATATAACTCACCTTTGGAGTAGTTCTTATAATTGTGTCTTGAGTTACTTGAGTTTAAGCCTGACTTAATAGATTTTTTGGCCACCTGGGGGCAGCGTATACACAACGCTGATATATTATCACCTGATAAAGTTGATATGGGGAGCGTGTTAGAAAACAGTTGCTTATTTTCACGAAATTAGCATTCATTCGGAGTTGTGTTTCTGGTCACCCGGCAAATGCAAGTCCAGTATTCACTCTCCGTTTAGCTTTGTCGTAGTCCAACTCTAAATATTCAGGCTCTTTAGCTGCCAAATGCTCCTCTGTGTTCATTAGGTAGCGCTAATTGTATCCGTCTGCTGTTTGCTGCTGGGGCAGGTCGTTTACAGCGGGGTTTTCAGAGCTTTTCACAGAAATGAGGATGATGATGGCGGTGAGAGTGAACCGCAGCTGTAAAACCATAACAATGACCCAAAAGATGCTAAAATGCGCTGCGGAGTTGAGAGTTGGGTGTTAAGTCTCTGCGGGATCGTCCCTACCAGGAACTCCTTTCACCTTCCACGCAGTCATTTGATCTATTGTTTATATAAAAATATTGATTAGAGCAGCTTTAAGTTGTTTTTGCATGCGGTGTATTACGTCTTTATGTTGATGATTGGCATGTTTCCTGATAAATAAAACAGTTTGAATGAGATGGTGAACCACGCCTGGATGGAGCACTCCATGTTTCTGACTTCGGTTCTTGTCTCTGTCTTTTTTCCTAGTGTGGAAGACAACTGCAGAGTACCACCACCTTGCTTCCCATATCCCCTCAACTCCAATGGCAGCCATCACCACCATCACCTCCACCAGCACCAACACAACCACCAACACAACCACCAACACAACCACCAGCACCAGCCGAGCCAGAAGCAACTGGAGCCCCCAATCCTACGTGATCTGCCCCCTTACCAGGCCAGCATGGGCGGAGGGGGCGACGTAGGTGGAGGAGGCGGCGGCGGAGGAGGTGGGGTGGTAGGAGGAGGGGGTGACGGGACAGTGGCCAGGAGCTGGGGAGGAGGGGAGGCAGTGAGGATCTTGGCGAGACGCGTCACGCCAGACGGGAAGGTGCAGTACCTCGTGGAGTGGGAAAACGTGAGTTTGTACTGACACAACGAGAGTCAACAACGGAGACGCGATGACTGTTTTGCGGTTGCCACAGGAATACTGTGTACGTAGTATGTGGCAGTGTTTCAAGTACAAACAAAACTAAAAGAAAAAAGAATCCGTACACGTTGCAGATCCAGGTTGCTCTCAAAGTACCACCTCTATTCTACATCATTATAGCTCACTACTCGTTACTAAATGTCCCTCTTTGCTAGTGTTTCTCTGATATTTGTACTGTTAACTTTGGAATATGCCTTTGCATTTATCATGTTTTACAGTGACGAGGGAAGATATTTAAACCTCTTGTTGATTTGTAAATCTTTGGGCCACATCAAGAAGAACGTGTCATTATATACAGTACTGTAGACAAGCAACAGTGTAGTACAAGAAACTAAGAAAAGAAAGATGACTGCTTTTTCACTGCTCAAGAAATAGTGAAAAAAAAGTAAACTAGACAAAAACTGAAAATATGATTTAATGTATTACTTGTTACATTTTAAAACATAATGTTACTTTGATATGTCATTTTATTTTCCATAAATCAAACAGTAAATTTCCACTTCTTGTCATTTAGACAACAAAAGGAGACATTTTGGGAAACCTGCTTATTCACTTTCTTGCCGTGAGTTAGATTAGAAAATGGATACCTCTCTCGTGTCTGTGTGGTAAATATGATGACGGTTAGCTTAGCATAAAGACTGGAAGCAGGTGCTTTAAAACAAATACAATCTGCCTTCCAGCACCTCTAGAGCTCAACAGTTAAATCAATCTTCTTATCCAACTCTTGGCAAGAAAGCAAACAGATGTATTTCCCAAAATGTAAGCTTGATATAAATCACATTGGCATACAGTTTTTTTTTTTAAGGGCAACATCTTTTTGAAATCAAAATAATTTACAGCACAATGTGATTTGCAGCATAAAATGACATGACTCATGCAACACAAAGTACTGGAAGGGTAATGTTTCCTAGACACTTTTCCAGCATTTCAATGACTATATTTTAATGTGTAGTTAGAACTTACTGTGCATTGAATTATAATCCTTCAAATGCAGTTTAAACACTAATTATTTATAGTCTGGGTTTTAAAGTAGTCATTCCAAGTCAGCCCAACTATAGTCTAGACATCTAAACACCGTAACGACCTGACACAAATCAACAAATCAGTGCTTAGTGGGTACTTTAAATGAAAAAGGGTAAAATGTGAAGTGTAAAAGAAAACTAATAAAAACTATAACTTTTCCCAGCATTTGATATTCAAGGGATGAGCAGTCTAAACAGCCAGTAGCCAACAAGACACTTCCATCAGCCTTCATTTCATAACTGCTCAGTCATCAGCTGATGGTTGATGTTCACATGGAGTTCAGTGAGAGAATTAGCCCAGAAATGAAGAGTGATGAACGGTCATGAGCGAGAGGCCTGATGACAGGCTGGGCGGTGGCTACTGGCTGCTCATGAAAAAGCAGTAACTTTTTATGGGAGGCGGGGCAGAACAGCCAGTCTTACACGGGAGATTTGGCCACACAGGTGGTAGTTTAATGCCTTGCTTAAGGGCACTTAGACGGTAGCGGGTGAGGGATCCCACCTAGTTTCTTCCAACTTGTCTGACTTCATAAACAACAAATTCTCTGGAGGTTTTTGTATTTTTTCCTCATTGCAGTATGTTAATAAGAGATTGTATACATGTTATTACGGGGTTATTTATCTGTTATGTTAGATTTTGTCATAATTTACATTTAGACTATTATATGTATTAGAAATAGGAGCCACAAGAGGGCTTTTGTTTTTTAGATAGAATTATATATTCACAATATATTGCTATGACTGAATAACTTGATTTATTTTATTTTTTTTGACGTGGTTGCATAGTGCCTATGTGGGTTGCGTACCTACCGATTGATCTGCTGACCCGAGTCGCCCAATCAGACGACAGATAGATGAACGAGGCCATGTTGCTTCAAAATAAGAGGGTGGCTCTTTGCGGGTACATGGGTAAACGAGGACCAGTTATAATGTCAAGTAAGGTTGTTTTTTTTTTTTAATCAGAGCAGAACTGTGATGTTACTGTACATTCCAAACACACAACAAAAAAGAAATCTATACGTCAGAATGGAAATTATTTTGAAAGAACGTGTTTTTTCTTTGGTTTTTGATGAGTGTTTAAATGTTATAAAGGTCAGCTAAAGGTCCAGCCAACACTCTACAGCTGTTGTTCAGTTTCATGTTGTGGGGAGTTCAACCCCTGCGTTCAAAGTAACAGTACAGGTAAAGAAGACACTGATAGGCCCGACTCCTAACACAAACCCATAGTATCTTCCAGGGTCTAACTGTCTGACATTAAAGGGAAACTGGTATTTTGAATCCTAGGCCCTATTTTATGACGAATATTTACCAAAAGTTTTAGAATTGGACCACTAGATCGCCTCCGCCGGCATCCACAAATGGGCTGCAGCATAATGCTCTGGGGATCTGCTTAAAGCGCTTGTTTTTGCCACTGACAGGCTCAGATTGTCATTCGAAGTGTCTGACAGCGTTATGAGAAAGGATACCTACAGAGAGTTTGTTAAAGAGAAACATCTCTTCGTCTTCCTGCAACAACTCAACCTCTCGCGTGATTTCAGAGCGAGACTTTTCCCTGAGAGAGAATTTCTGTTTCTGGTTAAACAAAAAGGATCTTACTCTTTAACAAAAAGGTCTGTTTCTCTGTAGGCGATCTACTGGACCAATTCCAAAACATTTGGTAAGTAAAATATGTGAAAACAGATAGGGCCCAGGTTTAAAAATACCTTACCTTCCCTTTAAGTACGAATTCAATTCTCAGATTTGTTTATGGGGGCGAGTGAGGTGCTGAAGTTGGATTTTATCTTTGTGCAAACAGGTCACATAAATCTAAAATACTGTGGTGCAAGTTTCAGAGTTTATATTTTATACAGAGGTTTATTTCAGCAATCTGTTCGATAAAACGTACACAGCGTATACATTTATCAGTTTCATGTGTTGAAGTAAGACTGTATTCCAGGTTTAGTTGGAAAAAAAACAAAAGACAAATACAGCATTTATACTGTTATACTCAAACCAATGCAAAACCTCTCAGATTTTATTTAAATACCGACCTCTCTGTTGAATTATCTCCTTGCGTACATTTCAGGCCAGTGAAACGACGTTCCATTGCGATGTCCATCCTCCTCAGTGACTATTTGACTGTAGTTTATTAGGAAGGGGTGTGTTGAACCTTTCTAGGCGATGGTGATGAATGTATTTGTGTGTTTTCTATGGTATGTCTATACCCGTCAAGTGCTTGTTATAGGTTGTATACTCTAGGTGGAACTCTACCAGATTAGTTTAAAACAAAATAGGAGGAAATAAAGACATCAACATTGAGGAACATAATAATTTCTTCTTTTTCTTCTTTTTCTGATTAGTAGTCAAGTCCAAGTTCAGTTTGATGTATTTTTGGAGAAATTACGTTTGTAACATGTATACTCTGCGTTGACACCTAATATGTAACATGAATAATAAAAAAAAATGTTTCACCTCGTACAATGCACTTTTTAAAGTCTATTTCTACATATAGGTCATCTATCTATCTATCTATCTATCTATCTATCTATCTATCTATCTATCTATCTATCTATCTATCTATCATGAGCATGGAAGTCCATTCTTGACCTTGGGATCAGTTTTGTGTGACAAAACAATCTCAGCTCAAGGTCCACTTACCAGCTTTTTCCGAGCTTTCAACCACATCTCCTGGACTTCGTCGGCGAGCGGAACCCTTTGTTGTGGCCCGACACGTTCCCCACACGCTGTAGGTCGTGTGATGACGCCTGAGCCTGGTTCATTTGCTGATGAAGACCATGAGATGCAGTAAAAGAGTTTCTTATGAATGAAAGTGAATCTTTTTCTCTGAAAGGATGAATATTTTCTTTAAACAAGGTGTCACACACGGAAATGGATTTATGAGAATAATTAGCCAGGGATTGACCTGAGCTTTTAAGACAAAAGCAGACTGAAGCCAGCTGTTTTCTCTTCTCTCACTGATCACTACCACCACAGGTGGTAATCAAACAGTGTTGGTGAAAATCCTTATAAATTAGTCTGATGGGGATGATAAATTGCCTTACAGCCAAATGTGTCCTGTGGGAAAGATTAACTACTTTTTTGGCAGAATATTTATCACAGCTGCCAACGTAAAAGACAGGTGTTTGTTTTGTTTGTGCCACTTTTCAAGATGAATGGAAATTCAAACATTGGGCCACACCACTGTCTTAAGTCCTGTGACAAGATATTTTATTGCCAACAAGCAGAAGCAATAACAATTGAAATCTTCTCTCATCATGTTTTTGGTGCATTTTTTGGAATAACTTCTTGTTTCCTGTCGTTGGCATCTGAACACTTGTTAGACACATGGCCTTTTTCACAAAACAAATGTTGACACAGTGTCACATTTGTCACAGTGATGAGGCTGAATTACGCTGAGCTGCTTTGGTTTCAGGGTTCATGTTTTGTGCACGCTGGCTCACTGTCATATTTGGACACTAATACAGAACCATTGTTAATGTTATTCATGACACCTGTGCTTTTCCTACAATGACAAGTGTCTGCTGTGAAAAAGACCTAATACTGCACAGGTGAGTTACACCAAGAATTTTTATTGAAACTAAGTAGATGGTAAAAATATAATTTTATTTTGAGAATGGAATAGAGCCCTTTCTGCCCTCTTATGATGTCCCCATGAAAATATGCATCCTTTCGCCCCTAAGCGTGTTTTAATTTGCATAAAATGTTTGGAAAGCTGGACAAGCTGAAAAGAGACTAGGTTCAATTGGACTCCAGGCCCCAGCAGCGCCTGCAGCAGCGAGCGTTGACCACAAGGTGGCGGCCACATCTCAACATTTAAACCAAAGGAAGGCGCTGCTCTGTGCTGCCTTCACGGTCCCTCGGAAGCTGTGAAGCGCCGAAGTGATGATCGCCTACACGTAATTCAAGTGCTTTTGGTTGAAAACTACGTCCAAAAGTAGGCCTACACATTTAGTCGTGGCTTGGTTTGGAGTTTTTAAATCAACATAAACACAGGTGCGCTGTGTTTGAGCCAGGAACAGAAGGAAGACAACATGCGTGTCAGACATGTAAGTGGCCTACCTGTAAACTAACCAAAAGTTAGCTAAAATTAGTTGCTGCTCTTATTTCCTTTTTAATGTACTGTATGCTGAATATTCCGCTTCAGTACCTGTGACAGTTAGATAAAACAGAGGTTGTTCACACTCTAACAATCTCGACAACGTATTGTTGCCGCTAGCATAAACAACGGTTGTTCGTATTCCACGTTAGTTTAGCTCTTAATTGCTATTTTTCCCACGTCACCCAAAGGCAGCATACTCCGGCTCTGGGCGCCATTTTGGCTCCGCAGCTTCTCCTCCTGATGCAGTTCCTGTGTTTGGTCATGATTTTCTCCCTTTTAGAAATGTGCTGAGGACGAGGGGTGAATTAGAGTTGTCGTAGTCAAGTAGAACCCAACTTTATTGTTTATTGTGAATTTATTGTCAGTTCCCCCGCTGCTGTCATATGAGCTAATAATTAGCTAATTTTCAACAGGTCTGTAAGAGTTTTAAGAGCCAAAACACCAGCTGTTACAGATTGAATGGCCTATAATAAAGTTAACCTGTGGTCTTATTCACCTGAAGGAATTAAAACACTATAATGTTGCTATAAAGACTTAAGTCTATGTTTCCTTAATTCTAAATGGGCACATTCACGTGAGAAGTAAGCTAAAACATGTTTAATTTGTACAGAGTAGGTTGCATTAAAGTAAGACGTAACGTAAGTCAAGCCTTTTCACAATAGTACGTAAATTACGGTAGGCACAAGTCATAAGCTACCTTTAGGGTAGTACACACACACACACACACACACACACACACTGAACTGTAGCCTCAAGCAGTACAGTGCATTTACACTCACTGCAACATTATTATAATATATATGCTTTTTACAAGGGGCGAGCACTAACTGTAAAATGCATAGTCTAAAGATAGGTTATAGATATTGTGAAACGTGCGCGCCCACATACACAGACACACGTGCACGCGCGTGCTCAGTCCTCCACCCCCTTCTCTCTCTTTCTCTCTCTCTCACTCACACACACACACACACACACACACACACTCACTCGTGTTTCACCCTCACACCTCAGCAGCAGCGTGCAAAAAAGACACACACACACACACACACACACACACACACACACGCACACACATACACACACATATTCCTGCATCCTGTATTTTTTTTATGCACCGGGAACCGGGCGCTTTATAAGCGGTCGTGGATTATGATGCCAGTTTTTATAACAGCGGAATATTGGCCTCTCCGTCGGCTCCTCCTGTGAACAGCACCAGTACATCGCGTGTTTTTTACATTTTAATTTTTCAGATTTATTTCTAATTTGGTTCTGCGTTACTTCTGAGCACCGAGAGACCGCCGAGACGCAAAGCCTACGTTCAATGCCGTTGGAACATGTCCTATGTTCCCTTTCAAGGTAAGACAGAGCAGATATTTTCTATTTTTTTTGTTCTCCACTGCATCTTTCTTTTCTGTTCTCCTCCCCCGTTCCTCACATCCTCTCTATCCCTCTCTTTTCCTCTCCCTGTCCCTCTCTTCTCCCTCTCTCTCTCTGTCACTATCATATGCAATAGCCATATCGAAAAGCACCATAGTCGACAGGTGCATGGAAACAGCCCAGAGTGCCTTCTAGATAGATGCCCACACACGCACGCAGAAACACAAACACGCAGGGATCCAGCGCAGCGTGTGTCCGTGCGGTCCTGTGCATGCGGCAATTATAGTATTGTAATAAGGTATGCATGTGTAGCCCGCTGGTGTCGGGGTCTGTGCTCTTGCAAGTGCATTCCTCTGTTCTGAGAACAGCTGCACAGCGTTGACGGGGAAAAAATGCGGAAATATCGTAAAATATTCCTAAAATAATCCATGTGGTACTCGCGAGGAGTTTCTGACGACAACATAATTCTTGTCTGACGTGGTATCATATTTATGAAGTTTATTCTGCCCTTATGAATGGTTGTATTATATTCTTTAGTGTCAAATTTCAATAATATTCTTAGGCACTCTCAATGTAGTATAAGGAGGTTAGAGTGTGATTTGTGATTAGGCTTTTATCTCCTATGAAATGTTCCTTGTCTGTATCTTATGAAAGATATCTGAGATTTTGTCAATAGCCTGAATGGACTGTATCCTGCCTCCTGTGTGCAGAAACTTTGGCCCACTAAAATATGTAGATGACCAGAACGAGAGGCTACTTCATTCTTGCTGGTCTTTTATTCCCCCATACTCAAGCGTGAGTGGGTGAAAGGCGCTTTCGTGTACGGTAAAGGCAGATTCCTCTTGGTATCATTGCACTGCAACTGTGACTAATGCTATATGTGAGCAGGCGTGCTGCAGTGAGCTGCCTCAGATATATCCAGTCGAAATGTGTGTGTGTGTGTGATTAGTGGGGGCTAATTTTGAAAAACAGCGAGCTCCTCAAACATGACGGCCAGAGTCAGACTGGAGTGAGGTGGAACGCCCAGCGCAAAGTTTGCAGGAACCGTAAAGGATTTGGGGTGTCGTGGTTTGTGTGAGTACCTGCTATCGAGGTGTGTGTGTGTGTGGGTGTGTGTGGCAGAGAGAGAGAAAGAGAGCAGCAGTGTAGTCAGTGTGTGGGTTCAGGAGAGAGTGGAGGTGTGCTGCATGTGACTGTTAGGGTGAGAGAGAGGGCTGTTTCATGTGTGGATATACAAGCACACACACGCGCTCACAGACCTGTAACCCCTCGTAGAACAATATAGGCGCCTCCAAAATGGAGACTAACTCCACTCTCAGCTCCCGGACTTCACCGTGACCCTGGAGTCATCATCTGAGCTGCACATGAAAAGAGAGACCGAATTTAACTGTGGCTGCCGCTCGCCTCCTTTTCACTCCGCTTTTCATTCCCTCGGAGCAAAGCAGATAATGGCCAAAATGCCCTCTCTTGTGCAAGTGCAGCTATAGAAGTTGGTTGCATAATGTTGGTGAGATGCTCTGCCACTGTGTGTGTGTGTGTGTGTGTGTGTGTGTGAGCCCACTCTGGGAGTCATTGCCAGGAAATTGTGAGCACAGTGCTGCACCTTCAAAAACCTGCCAGCGATGGCACCGTGTTCGCTTTCTCTGTGGTCGCACAGTGGCGTTTCATTCTAGACATTGTGTTCGGAGGCTAAGCAGTGTTTAGTCTTATCCAATTTGGTACAACTGCTGAGGGTTTAGCCGTAAACTGGATTGTAAGGCATGTCAATATGGAGATACACCAATCTGCAGATAGGTTTTTACGGTTTTAACTTCACGATGGCAGCAGCAGTATTTAAACACTGTGTGCAGATGACACCTGTAAACCTGTGATCTACTACATATTATTTATATTGTAAAATCCAAATGTCCCCACATATGTCCACTGAAATGTTTGCATGTGTTAAAAATGTTGATATATATTGGTGCAAAAACTATTAGTCGCTCAACAGCCATGTGAAGATGACACCGTGGGATTTGGGGAATTTTTCACAATTTTCTGAGGTTTAAAGACCAAACATTTAATTGACAAAATAGCCAATAATCATTAGTAGCAGCCCTAGTATGTATGTATGAATGTATGTGTGTGTGTGTATGTATTTTGGCCAACCAGCTCAACACACTCTAGACAGATCCGTCCATCTCCCCTGTGTACCTATACATTAGAAGCTCCATGGTTACTCGAAGTGATTATGTAACCCTGTGTGATATTTATTGCCGCACAGTGACTCAACATCTACAGATAAAATATGTGGTAAGATGGCTGATATAAGTGTGACATTGATCTGCGATGAGATATAGATCCACATTACTGGAGAAAGATAGGTGTGTGTGTGGGTGTGGGGGGGTATCTACGGTCTTGCAGATGTTTTCGAGCCCACATTGACGAATGTGTTAAGCTAATGTACCAGGCAAGCCATTTGCAGTCACGCCAAGTACCGGCTCACATGAACAGGCAGTTAGTGGGAGGCAGGCAGCAGCAGCAGCAGCGGCGGCAGCAGCAGCAGCAGCAGCAGCAGAGATGGGCCTTCCTATCTTGGCTACATCTTTTTCCTCCCTCATTCGCTCTCTTAAACTCACACCTCCTTTCAGTCTATCTTTCTCCCTCTTTTCCTTTCTCTCTCTCTCTCTCTCTCTCTCTCTCGCCTCCGCCGTGGTCGACCCCCCTCATGCTGAACCACCCACACACACACATACTACACACATACATGCTCTTCTACCCCCTCACACTCTCTCTCTCTCCCCCTTTTTTTCCTTCCCCAGAGTGGGCACTAGGCAAGCAAGCAGCCAGCCACCGAGCTATCCCTGGCCTTGTCGATTTTACAGTAGTTTGATACAGCAGCTCCTGTCAAGCGTGGCCATAGTTAAAGAGACAGCACACCATCAAAGCACTGCAGCACTCCTCTTCTCCCTCCTTCTCTTCCCCTCTTTCTCCCATGTGACATAAGGGACTGTCTTACACCCCTCCACTACTCAGGCTGTGCCAAGAACCATCATCTGTTAGGCTATTACTGTACTGCATGCGCGGGATTCATCCAGCCCTGTGCACTAGATGATCTGTCAAAAGAGAGGGCCCATTCGTTCTCCAGTGTGGCGCTGAGTGTATTGGAGATGCGTTTGCGGCCGCTTTTTTAAGTGTTATGTCGAATTAGTGGCAGAGACGACCAGTGATGAGCATCCGGGAGAAGTGATTTGCTTTTAATCACACATGTAGGGCTGAATTCTCCAGCCGGAGAGCTTCTCGGCTGGTGTTGACAGATCTTTAGTGATCTGATGTTTCGCAAATCAAAGAACCCCCCTGTCCAAGTTCAGGGACGTTTTTAAATGTGCTGGCTGAATCTCCCTCTAGATGTGGGAAGTCAGCACTTCTATATGTCAAAGCAGACTGTGCCTTCAGCTTTTTTAAGTCTCCCCAAAGGTTTCTGGTCAAAGACATGCAATGATGTCAGGGTATTGAGGAAATATCACTCATGTCATTATTCTTGCCTGCAGACAGGAAGTCAGTCAGCGCTCAACAGGCCTTCATTTGAATGCACTCGCGTAATATTGTACATATTCATCAGCACGTGCAAGGACCCAATGAATAAGCACACGGGGTGGTGCAAAGCAGTGGCTTACATTATACTGGAGATGCATTCTTTATCACCTTTGGGACCTCTTCTGTATTCTTATAGTACGTCATCTGCGTATAGTGTGGGGTAGGCTGCTTTTCTTACATTATGGAGTGTCTGTGGAAGACTTTGCATGGTTCATATTTGGCAAAGAATAAAGTTCAGATGTTTCGTCACTCTGTCTTTTAGTTAAGTCTCAGTAAATAGAGTTCAGTCTTCAGCTGTATGTGTTGCCCAACACTAAACAAGCTTTAGTAAAGAATGCCCAGACCCCCTTTTGATACTTTAGTGGTACTGGAGAACTTTACATGGGGGCTGCTGAAACTGAGGCGCTGGAAAGAGTGGCTTTTTAGATTCAGCTACACTTTGGGTGGGTGGGTAATTTAATTCTGTCGCAAAGACTGAGTGGAATGACGAGAGAGAGAGAGAGAGAGAGAGAGAGAGAGAGAGAGAGAGAGAGAGAGAGAGAGAGAGAGAGAGAGAGAGAGAGAGAGAGAGAGAGAGAGAGAGAG
>JAVQJL010028567.1:0-26957 GCA_036024295.1 Nannoperca obscura
CCCCCCCCCCCCCCCCCCCCCCCCCCCCCCCCCCCCCCCGAGAGTGGGTGTGTGTGTGTGTGCGTGTTTGCCAATGATAGAAAAATCCGGTGCTGGCTCACCATATCGGCCCATTTCTCCCTCCAGCAGAGAATGCATCCCCTCGATTTTTCCCTTGTGTTTCTGCTGAGCTTTACATGACTGAAGCTCTCTTCTTCTCTCTGCCCTCCTTCTTGTGTTTTTCTGCTGAAGTTGTAACAACACCCTCAGTTGCTGAATAGATTACAGACCAGCTTGAGCTCGTACTCTATTGGAGCAATAAAAACAGAATCTAATGTCCTCGCACAAAAGGACAGCCGCTGTAACATAATTAGACTAATGTTATTTGTGCATTAACTTCATGTTCTAATAATGTGGCCTCATAAACACTGTGGACTCATAAAAAGATTCAGGGCTCGTAGATCAAAAGGAAAAGCCTCTCATGTCTAATGCTTTTTTTCACTGGTTGATTTTGGTCACAGCCAACACAAAGCTCTGCACAAACAGGAAGGATCCAATACACAGACCCCACTGCCAAAGTCTAGATGAAGTGACATTGTTATGTTAACTCAAACTGTCCAACTTTTATGCCTTGAGAACCTTATGTGGCGTGTTTTCGTAGACACTGAGGGGTGTCTGAGAGTTCTGTTAGCAACACATCTCTGAACTAAAGGAACTGTCTTTGTAAATACAGTCAAAGTTTGGATCTAGGCCAGGTATCTAGAGGATGATGAATCTTTGCCTGTGTTTGGTGTAAAAACAGACTATCATTTGTTTATTGAATCTGCCTAACTATGGTGATTAAAATGTGAATGCCAGGATAAACAGCTCCCATTTGAAGTTCAAAGTTGAACTTCTGATCACTCCACGAACATCTCACATCCGCGAGGCAGGATTTTTGAATGCGGCACCCTTATTTCCTCTGCAACGGCGTGTGAATGTTAAAGACAAAAATGCTCTTGCTGTGAAATGATTTAAAATGCTCTCTAACAGGATTATGCACTTTCTCTGAACTCACGGATGAACGGTTAATGGCTAATGTTGAGTGCATTGGAAAATATATTATGGCAAATGAAAGGAAAGGAAATTTCAGTCTGACTAGAGAAACTAGCTTTAATATGTTTACGTTTTTAGATAAAAGTGACAAAAAACCTATTCCCACACATCACACAAGCCCTGCTCTCTTTAAAATTCATGAAAGTGTTTTTAGTGACTAAGGTTTTGGTCAGTGAAAATGATGCTGTGAATAGGAAGCATGGCAGTCTGTAATGTGAGTAGACATATCTGCTGTACCGCAGCTTCTCAAACTACACTTGAGAAGTCTGTACACTGGCACCAGGAGGGGGGGGGGACATGAATCACACTTGACAAGACCATTTCCTTTCACTGTCATCCCTGCTGATTTGGCTGTGGGGGCTGGAAGCTGATGCCAAAACATAAACAAAAGGGATGACATGTATAATGACAGTCCTCTGTCAGAGTTAAGTGTTTAAGTTAAAGCTGAATGTTGCGTTTCATCAGGGAACTTCCATTTCACCTAACTGCTTTTGTGGACCTGTGTCTAATTAAATGAGATTTAAATGGTTTTAGAGCTGTAACAACTCGAGGAAATGCTCATTCAATTGCCATGTTATACTGCTGTTTCTTGCATAGTTGCCTACAACAGTAAAGTGTTGGTTCACCCAAATGACCAAAAAAAAGCCTATTTCTTACTTTCCTGTAGTGGTATCTAGTCATACAGAAAGTTTTGCTGTTATTCCCCCAGATTATAAGATCTCGATCTCAATTTTTTGCCCTTACCCCAAAACAATGGAAGTAAAGGAAAATGTGTTAGTGGTTTATATTATATATAAAGACAGAACATTGACATTTTCTATGGATCCCTTACATTGTTGGTATTAGCTAGGATTTAGATGAAGATATGTATTGAGTGTTGAGATATGAACATTTCTGGGGGACAAATTATGTTATGATGTCTCTAAATTTCCTCAAATGAAATGCAATTTCTTGTTCCTGCAACAGTTACTTGATTCATTAATGAGCCAATCAACAAATTAACAAATTAAAGTAAAAATGCTGAAAAAAGCTGGTTCCAGTATAACTTCTCCAATGTGAGTATTTGCTGTTTCTTTAAGTCTTCAATGATAATAAACTCAATGTGGGTTTTGGACTGTTGGTACAAAAAAACAAGCAAATTGACCCAACAAGCAGCTTGGACCCAGGGAAATTGTGATGGGACATTTTAAATGTCTTGTATTCTGTAGATTAAACCAATTAATCTATTAATCCAGAAAATAACTGGCAGATGCAGATTTATATTACTTTGCGGCTGACATACACCGATATTGAAATAAACAACAATCGGCAGAGAAATCTGTCAAGAGAAAATAAGTGAATCACCAGCAATCACCAGTTAGTTGACTAATGGCTGTAGCTTCATACTTAGCCTGCAGACATGAGAGACATGAGAGAGACATTGAGAGTGGCATCGATCTTCTCACCTAACTCTTTGCCAGAAAGCAAATACGTGTATTTCCCCAAATGTTGGGAAAAAGGTCATTTTCATATTAGGTAATTTAACATATTTAATGAGAGAATTAATCATTTTACATATATCCATTAGAGGAATCTCGAACACGTTACGTTTGGTTTCTTTTCAGTATTGTCACCGAACAGAGTCTAGTCAACACTGACAACTTAACTGTTCAGACCGGACCGATCCTTGGGGTCAGCTCAGTCTAACAGCTCTGTGTGGTTATGCAGCCTGCTGCGCTGTGCCATTCTAACACCTCAGCTGGAGTGAGATTACTCCCTCAGGCAGCGGAGCTTCTAATAATTACAGTGGAAGGTGAGATTTTAAGCCTCTATACACATCCGAAGAATGAAACATTCTCCTCTAACCTTGGTTAGATGATATAATATATCATTTTTATTATGTCCTTGTCTGATAACCTGCAGCAGATTAAAACTATTCAATTAGCCCTGATTGAAAATTCAGCTTCGCAGTTTGATTGTTTCTTTATCTATTGCAGTCAATTAAATATTTTATTTTGCATAATGTTTGAGTGGAGGCATTTCAATTTGTGACTGAAGATTAATTCATAAAAAAAAGATATTACCAAGACAGAGCTCTCTGTTTTCAGTGTCGGTACCATAAAGGATAGGGTGGGACAGCTAATATTATCTGTTAGGCTGATGGTGACAGTGTCCAAACCACGACAAACGAAAGACCATATTACAGGCTCAAAACACTGTGTTCTGCAAACCAATTAGCTTTTAAAAATCTCCTAGATTTTATTGTTTTCCTAGCTACAATGTGTGCATATATTATCTATAATATATCATATTTTATACATCAAAAACATCTGAGAAGGAAAGTAATGTAATGTTCTCAAGAGGTAGAAATTAACTGTGGCTATCAACTGTTCTGTTATTGGTTCTTATTAAAAATGTATTTGGTTAGATATTTTCTTGGATAATTATTACTGCGAGTAAACTATAAAAGTTCTCACCTCGTGTTCTCAAAGTCACAGGCAGGCAGGCGCTATTGCTTTACTTCAAATGTGCAACACTTGTTCTAAAATCCTGTATGTCGTTGGGATTAAAGTCTAAGCTTTTATCACTCATCAATGATCTCTCGTCTCACACAGGAAAGCTTGGCAGAGATGGATTGTCTAGATGGGAAAGCACAGACGCCTGAAGTGAGGATTTAGAAGCAGGAAAGTGAAGGATTAGAGACTAGGATTGACGTGATTGGCAGAAAAATCTCATGCTGCTGCTGACGCATCATCCACCTGCCGCTGCAGATAAATGCAGCCAACAGAAAGAGAAAAAAACAACACAGGGAAGGAAACACGTGTCATCTGAATACCAAAGAATATGAAATACGCTGCAAAACAATGACAACTGCAAACATAATCAACTTTCAGTGATTGTGAGGATTACCGTTGCCTTGCAGATGAGCCTGAAAAGAAATGATTTGTCCTAAAACATGGTATGACTCCCATGATCCCTCAAATAGAGTTAAACTGACACTTTGTCAAATTCTAATCTGAATCCCATAATTCTTTTTTGTGAGCGCGATGGGAAAACCTGACGCAACACTATCCAATAAAATAAATCAAAATAAATTGATTCACACTGGGTATTTAGTTTTTATACAAATTAGTAAATGTTCAGTAATGTCCCTTGGCTGTTAAAGTCGCATATTAGCCTATCAGCATGCACTTAAAGTGGTGACACGTCACGTTCACGTGACCTGCGCGAGGCACGTGGAAGAAGTTTGCCTTCAGGGCTGTCTGCCAGGCAGAAATCCTGCAGGCAAATTCCTCCCATGTGCATGAATGGTGCGGCTGCGACTGGATTTGCCTCTTGGCAAAGATGAGTGAGGACAGCGAAAACCGAAAGGCTGACAATGAAAACAGGTAATTCATTAAAAATTGGACTGATACATTTGGCTTTATTTTGCCACATCATACCACAGCACTGTGCTTAATTTGCCCAATGACAATAATTGTATGCAAGGTTTCTGATATTCAGGCACCACCACATGTCAAAAAATACTAAATTCAGTGCAGCATTCGTGTCTAGTAGCATCGCACGATATCTGACAGACCTTAATATTATTAATGTTTATTTATTAACTGGCCCCTGGCCTCTTGTCATTTTGCAAAAGTGGGCCCAGGGTAAAGCAAGTTGTGAATCCCTGTTCTATATGATTAATTATAGCACATCTGGCACCAAGGGAGGGCGATTTGAGGAAAAGGAATCTTTTAAAGGGGCAGACATTATGCCATGTCATTACAGGAACAACTTACTCTAGGTCTAATTAAAACAATTAACATCTCCATTCCATTCATAGCCTGCATCCCATGTTATTAATAGCTACAAATGTGCTTTTCCAGTGGCAACAAAATGTATCTCATGAAAAATGTACCATAGGTGTGAAAGATGTTAAAACAAAAAGTAGAAATGAAGGTGCATAACACAAAGAGTGGAGAATTCATAAAAGTAAAACAAAACAGCTGGAATCCAGCTATGTTTTATGGGTCACAGTCCATGGCTGAGGGAGAAAGGTAGCAGTTGAGGTTGCTGCTCTTCTGCTGCCTGGCTACTGACTAACATCCAGTCCTGTCAGCTTGTGGACCAGCCTGTGGTGCTGCAGTGCATCACTGCTGGCTGATATGATAATCACAGAACCACTGGAGAGCCGATTGGTAGTTTGTAGACCAGTTGCCCACTTTTGCCAACAAACAGAGTCACTACGTTCCAGTGAGTTTCAGTGTGGACTGTTTGTTGGATTCTGTGTGTTGGAGTATGTGGCAATGTATATGCCTGTTTGTATCAGAAGCCAAATGTAACTAGGGGGTACTGCAGCAAGAACACATTCATTCAGGCACTTTAAGAAATTAACAAGAATGTGCAATTCAGAAAACTTTTACTTTTACTCTAACTTTTAATGATCCTCGAAAAACGGATGCCTTTCCTGCGATCACAGCTTAAATCATAATTCTTAAAGTGACAAAGTAATCCATAATCACACTGGTTTTTACTCAGCTCCTTTTAACAGAAATCACTGTATTTTATATCAGTCTAATTTAAAGTAGACCTTTGGGTTAATAACATTTTTACTTAATACTTTCATTTAATTCTTGAAACTAGATGTAGGCCTGCTTTATCTCCTTCTCTCTTAAAATCCTTACCTCAAAAAGTTATTCAATAAAATAACGTCAGAGTGCTAAAATAACCATAGTCTACCCATGGAACATAAATAGTGCTTCATTATACAATAGTAGGAAATTAAAATCTTGTTAAAAAGTCTGCTTTCAAACACATCTATTGACCGCGCCATCTCCGTCGTGTCCAATTCTCAGAGTTGGATTTAAGACATATGAGGTGTCCAGACTAAGAACACAAAGGACTACACCCCCTAATCCATGAATTCTGTTTGAAAGTCATGCAGTCAAACATAACTACATGATGTCCAGTGAAAAAACACACATATACATACATATATATATATATATATATATATATATATATATATATATGTAAAGCTTTACTCATAAGCACCTGTTTGCATGAATACAGGACTTAATCAGTAAAATGAATATCAGCTGCTAGGGAACATCAAAGGCTCTGTACACACCTGTGAATTGGCTTACCAATTAGCAAACCATTGGTCACTGAGCAAAGTTGCAGTCATTCTCGCGCTGCCTGTGTTGTTGTTGAAGTTGCCTATTTCTTCACTCAGCTCTAAACACCCGTCAGTCGGTCGCTCGGTCCAAAACAGAGTCCAAGCTCTTTGGCGGCCACAGTTTTCATCCTATGAGGGTGAAATTTCATGGACGTGTGTATGAAGTGAATATAGTCTCGATATGATTTGTAAATGTGTATTAGATGATTTGTAACAGAACAACAAGATTTGTAACAGAAAAACAAGATTTGTATACCTTTTCAGAACAGATAAACAGCAGTCTCGGTATGGGAAAGGTAACGCCTAAATCACAATGATTTTTTAATTGAACAAAACTAAAGATCTAACCAGGTAACATAATTTTAAGGATTTTTAAATTCTTTACCCTTAATTGTTTTGTGGGAGGGTCGAAACTATTTTCCAGCATATATACAATAGCAGTGATGTGAAAAATTGTGCTCAAATGTTAAAGACCACGCAAGCAGCACTTGTTTATAGCAGTTAGAAAGGCTATAGGAATCTTTTCAATGTCTTAATTGCACACTAATAGAATTTTGTATCCACCAATTTCAGAGAATATATGAAAAGAAAGACAATTCCTCATTGTATTTGGATTTTTTTAAGAATTGCTTGATCTAATTAATCTTAAAAGGTGTTGTTCATATTATTGAAATCCCAAAGAGTTTGGCCCCATTTTCGTATGTATTAATGACAATTTTTCATGTTTTTCCAGAAAAAATTTAAAAGTAGCAGGTTTATGTCTTTGATTGTTTTATTATAACTATGTAATGAGATAGCAACACTGGTAAGCCTAGAAATGCCAAGATGCAAAGATACCTCTCGAAGACAGCCACTGGCCGCTATAGCTCGTGTAAATGCAACAATTATAAACACATGTAATCTGTCTTCAGAATGACCCCTATGTGTGATAAAATGTACTGAGTTTATAGAAAGGTGGTTCAGTATAAGGTAGACAAAAGAACAATGAAGTGGAGACGATGCAGGGACAGAGCCTGCTGACACTAACTCTGTTTTCAATCAAGTTCCCCAGGCAGCGTGCTCATTCATCTGAAAGGTTAATGGAAGTTGGAGATGGCCAATTCTAAGCACAGGCACTGGTGGGGGAGTGCACTGTAAATTTTTCACAGTGTGCCAGGTGTCCCATGGTCCGCCGCTTAAACTCAAATGACTGCCTTGACAGCAGTTTTCCTCTGTGAGGAGTTTTGAATAATAAACTTGGAAGGTGTGTGCTATAAAAAACGATTCCCAGAACAACTTGACACAAAGTGTTGCAACAACAAATTTCAAGCACCCATCATCT
This sequence comes from Nannoperca obscura, assembly GCA_036024295.1. Lineage (NCBI taxonomy): Eukaryota > Metazoa > Chordata > Actinopteri > Centrarchiformes > Percichthyidae > Nannoperca > Nannoperca obscura. Next base: position 7,536 of record JAVQJL010028567.1, read on the forward strand.
ACACACATACATATCCCAGAAAGTTTTTTGCACAGTTAACACTCTTCTGCATGGGCGGCTGTGTGACCAGAGTATATAGACCAGCATTATATTTCACATGTGATTCTGATGCCCTGCTGGGACTTCACATATGTGAAGGACTCATGTGAGGAAGAGTAGGCCCACTGGTGCAAATGGATGATGATGCATTCATCTGTGATTGTACTGTCCAAATCAGGTCTAGACATAATGTATGTCAGGGGGTGTTAGATAGTTACAACCTCTTTCTTTTTCTGTGAGATAGACTTCTGGTTTTGTTTTTTAGTTATTCTTGGGGTCATGAATGAACTGTTAATCCAGACTTTTCCATACCAGATATCCACTGAGGTGAAAATGGGTTCTCAAGACAAATGTCAACTGAAACTGCATTACAGTCACAATAATATTATCTTACCTTAGAGTTATGCTGCAATAAGACAAAATACAGTGCAGAGAAGCAACTGTGAAACACCATATCATTGCTAACTAGCTGTAGTTTGATAGCATAAGATGCAACATTATATTACCACTACATTATATGTATCATTTAAATTCTACATTAACATGTACTGCAGTCCTTCCTATAGAATTAAAAAGTATGTAGCAATGTGTGACTCAAAGTACTGCACAGAGTGTTTTTTCCCCCTCACTGACTGAGATTGTGTGAAATAACTTTATACCTGGTTGAGTGATAATGTATCTCCCGCACCTTCATATCTTCAATTAAGTTACATGAATTTATTTTAATGCATCAATGCATCGTAAAAATGACAGCAGCTGGGGTGTGAATGATAGTATCAATGCACAGATCTTGTAGAGTCACAGTTAGTGTGGCATTTCATTTTCGCCAATCAACAGTTTCGCTTAAGAGGGAAAAAAAATAAATGAAAATAATATATGAGAATCTCGAAAAACAGCCCAAATCTGTTTCTCACCATGCGAAAAAATGATATGTTACCTTGCTGAGTGCACACACGGACCTTTGCAACGTGACTCCTTCTACATGATTAACACCGGGAGCATGAAGCTAATCTCTAACTGCAGGAAAGCACAACGGGTAAGGAGGTGTAAGGAATCTGTGCTGAAACCATAACACAAGTGGAAGAAGGAGAGGAATTAATCACTTCAAAGAAGACCAAAATATGTTCTACACCTGCAGTGGTCACGTATTAAAACTTCAAATCACGTTCACCTCTCCTGAGCAGGGATTTACTAACGGTTTATTGAGGTATTAAGGGGATATTCAAGGGTAAAGTGATGGGTAAGAAAGGAAACCAACTCCAACTTTGACTAAACCGAAAACATATACTCTCCTCCCATGTTTATGTTGTCTCTGAAAGTCAGAAACTCGTTTTACTGGAAACACAGCCATTTATAAAGTGGCGTTAAGCAATTATCAACCTCTATCAATGACAATCAATTCATAATGTCAGGGTGGTCAGGTCCTTTTTTCACAGATAAATGGAATTAGTCTTAATGAAAATGAATATGTAATCTTTTTTTATTTTATGTCATATACTCTTCATGGTTGTAAAAAATAAGCAAAGTTATGTATTTTAACATATAGTGGAAAACTATAGGAGGCTATTTACTTATGTGAATCATTGCAGCTTTATAAACAGCAAAATACAGCTCAACAAATAAAGAAATGCACAACAGAGGAATGTAAAAATAGTCTGAATTTGTGTTGGACATTAATCATCTTAAACGCTGATTTATTTTCAGACTGACGGTGGTTTTATATCTGGAATTTGGGCCAACAGACCATAACAGATAATAGGGAAACAGGAAGCTTTTGTTCAAATTGAGTAACGGGAAGGAGGTGTGTTTTTAGTGCCAGAAATCTCAGGTCGTGGTGAAGTGATACTATTGATCCACAATCCTATCAACAGCCTACAGATGTGTTTCAGAAAATGTGCTACTGAGCAGGAAACTCTTGCTTATTGGCATTTAAACAGGCATTACCGTGTTAGGAATTGTCTTTGATCTTAAAAAGAAACAAGATCTTTTTATTTCCATTACAAGAAGAAAAAAAAAGTGGAGTTTGATGGCACAATTAGACACAATGGGTGATTGGTAGAAACAATGCTCTACCTTGAATGGAGTAACCTTGAAAACTCATAGACATAAGAAAATTACCTTTCCCCGAATACATGTGACTATTTCAAAGCCAGGGAACTAAGTTGTCACACTCCCTTGACAAACGGGAGCACTGGCTGCTCAGGGATTTTTGACAACACATCAATACTGAAGACAGAACAAATCATACCTCAGGTGGGGAGCAAGAGAATTGTAGCAGGATTATGCACCTGGCACTGCCACGTGAATGTTATTCATCAGAGAAAAAAAATTAAAGTGTTTATTCTGCCAAGGTACCACCAGAAGGTTGTTAATATTCAAGTCTTTGGGCATGTGCAACAGTCATGTAATGAATTTTCTCTCTGCAATTCGGGCAGGCCTTTGCATATAGCTGAGGGACTTCTGATCCAATGATGGGTGACAGCCAAAGATAACAAAAAAATCCCTCTATAATTACTGTTCAGATATTGCCAGCCAGCGCTACTGTGGATTAGTCTTCCAGCAGCTGTGTAACAGTATGTAAGGTTGTTGCTAAAAATAGAAAGAAAAACATCCATCTCTTATTCACACAATTTGCAGCTTGCTCACTTTCTTGCCCCCATCCCCTCCTCTCCCTCTTCTCTCCCTTCCATCCCCCCTATCCCTTCCTTCTCTCGCGCATCCGAAATCGCAGACATGCAGCACAAGCTTCAAAGAGCATAGATAACTTGGGCAGCCCAAGACTGACTGTAATTCACCACAGCGCATGCAATAATAATGTCATTTTCACAACCATTTACCTGTAGGTTTAGTCCATCTAGTGCTCTCTGTGAGAGATGATGGGTGCCTCCACAGTTTGACTTCAAGTTGTCTTTAAGTTTGAATGGGGGACAGCAACAGAAGCAGCACAATAATAACCCTTGGGCATATGTAAAATAAATGTGCAACACAGACTGAATATTCAGTGTGAGTGAATTTCAGTATGTCACAGTCCAAAACCAAATTTCACAAAGAAAGCTTGACATGCCTCCAAACATTTAAACAGTTGTATCTTTTCTGTTTAATTTCCACGGTGTAAGACTGCCTGCTGCCTTCTCCAGTGTGTCTGGACGTGAAGTGAGCATTTCAAGTTCATGTCGGAAAACCTATCCAGTCTAAACAATTCTGATTACAACTGACAACTCCAACAAATGAACAAACAGCAACCATTAACCTACAAGCAGCACTAATCACAGAGGAGTAGTTATTCGACAGAAGCGAGTCAGAAAATAAACATTCTGTTGTTATTGAAAAAAATCGAACATTTCCAATGCCAAGAATGGTCATGAAAAGGATTTCGACTAGATCACTTTGCTACTGCAAAACAGCAGCGTTAAACTAAACCATTATTTATTAATCAATGAGAAAATAAAATCAGACATGGTATAGCTCAACTCAAACAAAAAAAAGGTCAAGGTTCTGCCTCATATGGCAATTGAACTGAGGAAAAAACTATTTACTGTTCCACAGTGGACCCAGCAGATACAAACATGTACATACAACTATCGAAATCTGCAGCAAACCTGTGAAAAATCGCAACTCACTATGCTTCGCATCAGGTCAGCCAAAGGGCCAAAGTGTGACATTTTCTTTTTTAGGAATTATGTGACACCTTCTAACAGAACGCCCGAGGCAGATTTTGTCATTATGTCATGTCTGATCCTGAAAAAAAAAACCCACAGGCCCTCAAAGCTCAAGCATACAATTCATCACGCCAACGCAAGTCACATATACAAATAATGCATATATGCACCCACATAATCAGAGTTTGAATGGGGGCTGTGGGTGTCTGGCACCCATACTACAGAGAATCCCTTCAAATGTTTATACAAAAGAATTCCCAACAAGTACATACGCATAATTATGAACAAACATCATCTATTTTTCATTGCTAATTCACTTAGCAGCCTCACACATATTTGGAAAGATGAAATCTACAAAAAATAATTTGTATGGTTGGTGCAGCATTTAATGCAAAGGCACTTGTTTAACTTAATGTGAATTAGTGAATAAAATACACACATTTTCCATTGGAATTAACACTGCATTCTGTTAATTTGCCTACCCACCTGGTAGACAAACAATATGCACACCTGTATAATCAGTCTCAACAAAAATCCAACATGACTGCATTGCATTGACTATTGCATTGGATTATGTTGAATTATGTTGGATTCCTGAATTTACCGTTGCTAATTTATTATTTTTCGTTCATACGCATAGAAAGCTGAGCTCCACTCTCACGCACCCTCCTGCTGACACACACATGCATGTACACAAGACACATCGCACGCATATTAACACCTGACAACTCTCTCGTTCATGAAAGGAGCATCACAGTCTATCAACATTAACACATCACTGTGTCAAACTGCATTACACTAGAAATGATTCAATACTGGTATATACCTCACTGTGTGCCACAATGTATTGTGGAATTTTTCTAGAAAAAAATATACAAATATAAAACCATACATCTGAGAAAGCCAGGCTGCATGAAGTAGTATGAAATATGAACTGAAAGATAACATGATTAAAAAGATTGAGAGAACTGAATGATGAATTGCATCAGAACCTGCTTTAAAAGGAGAGTGATATTAAAAAATATTCTTTCCTGCATGTTCTTGCTGAAACTGGGACACACATCTTCAACTGTTGCCTCAGTAAACGGCTTAATTTCTTTGTCATTATCAGAACACTACTACTTTAAAGACTCTCTGTGATGGCTACTCTGTATCTGTGTTTAGCATTAAATAAAAAAAACAGTAGTGGGTGTACCCATTATTAAAAAAACTGCATGCAATCAAGTTAAACTTAATCTGGATCAAGCAAGGTAAATAAAACTTAATGAAATTAAGATTTTGCAGACTTTAGGTGGCTGTTAAGACTCACTGGCTTGCATGAGCTGACCCTGGCGCCCAAACACCTGGGAGAAAGGGCTGCGACGGCAGGTGAGCATCTCCTCCATGGCTGAACTCCTCCGGGAGGGGAAAGGTCCTTCGTCTTCAGAAAGAGAAAAGTGCACTGAGGGTCAGCCTCCGAGTGTGGAGAAGGTCGGCTGTTTCACTGGAGCAATCCCCTCCTCTCACTCTCTCAACTGCCTGCTAATTTACCTTTGAAGCCACCTCACGACCTCTCCTACGCCTTTCCCAGGGATGTCATTTGCCTTTTACAGCTGCCTCCCTGCTGACTGCAGATCAGTCCTGCGTCTTGTTGTCTCAGGTGCCGTTAGAGTTGCTGCTGCTCCTAAGCTGATGGGAGATCTGTGTTGAGTTCCTCTCCGTCTGCTCATTAGTGCTCCAGTGTGGCGCTGCTTCAGTCAGAGAGCACCGCAAACACAGTATGAACAAAGCAAGAGAGAGAGAGCGAGAGAGAGCGAAGAGAAGGAGAAGCCTGCTGCAGAGTCTCCCCTGACGGAAGGGAGAATAGAGATGACTGTGTGCATGTGTGTGAGCGTATGTACAGCCACTTCTAACATTATCCTGTAGCTTCTGCCGCTTGTAGTTTCTGGCTATTTTTAATCCAATATCACTCCTCTATGGTGGGCTGACGGGCATATATGTTGGGAAACGGACCAGATACACAACAGATGAGCTTAATAACACCAGAAGACTCTAAAACAAAATTGCTAAGTTCATAGACTGCTGTCAAATATGTGGTGCAAGCAAATACCAGCATACTCTGGATGTGGCCTGAGGTCTGTTCATTCAGTGGCGTCCATATTACGTGGGAGCTTGGAAGAGACAGAGGGGGAAAACAGAACTTGCAGTTCCTCAGAAAAAGAGCTAAACATAGAACATAGAGATAAGACGAAACCAATCATGAGTTTGTTGACCAGCTGCAGAGAAAGGAGAATTGGGGCAATCGATCATCATTGGATTTTGATTTGCTGAACACCTTCCATCACTGTTTCTTCGCTTCTCTGTGATCTACTGTGTGTGTTTAATGCCTGGCTCCAAACCAAATCAACTTCAGGACGATAAAGTTGAAGTTATTTCTTTCTTACTTACTCTCTCTTTATTCCCCCTCAACCCACACACACACACACACACACTTCCCTACTTCAGTATTATCTTCCAAATATAGACAGAGATGACTGATCCTCCATCTCTCCATCTCTCACTCACACACAAACAGTCAGGTGTATACAGGTCTTATGCAGCACTTCGCTTGCGCAGGCAAAAAAAAGCACATTCACAAGTCCCACTCAAAGCAAAACTGAACAGAAAACTCAACCGCAGACACAAAAATCCGTTTCAAACTAAAGGGGCCAGTGGATCATTAAAAATGGATCCACATCCTTTATTAATGTCCTCATTACCATGTCTGTTCTGCTCCCGCATGAACAGCATGCTGAGAGGGAAGAAGAGACTTGTACAAAAGTACTTTATCCCAGTATCCTGTTTGTATTATTGCTTCCACACAGTGCTGCTCGGAAGGGGGTTGGTTACTTTTATAATCCCAGAGACGGGTTCATGTTTCCTTTGAACTCTGAAGTCTTACATAAGTTACCAGAGGCAGCAAATTAGCTGTATTAGGAGTTCTGCCAGCCTTCAATCTTCAAATCTTTGAATTTTACTTAACTAGATAACTTATTGAGTTATAGAACTTGGCCACACACACAAAAAAAAAGAAATAACATACAAAAAAATGAACATGCAAGAATAAGATTAAGGTTCAGCTAAGTAAAGAGTTTGTTCAACATGGTGACATCCTGACAATTTGTATTAAAAATATCACCGTCACGTCAGCCAGAACAAACGGTTCCAGAGGTGGTGTGACTCAGCTGTTTCACATGTCTTCACCCTGAAACACTGTGATCCTGACAGGCCCCTGTCATCATTCCATGCACTGTTCACCTACACATGCAATGTTAATCCTCACCTCCAGATGACACACTGAATCATTCAAAATCGACATGCCTTTTTGCCTTTCCACAAACCAGGTACAGGACAGACCTCCAACCCACCTACGTGGGAGAAAATACCAGTCGTCTCACATTATGTCACTGGTCTCAGTTCAGTATTATCCTTGTTTATCGAACTTACAACAAGGATGATGAAATTAATGAGAAGGCGATCAAAGGTTTCTCCTCAGACTATTGGGATGGATGGGATGGTGTTTGTTTTCCATCATCTGTGATCATGTGTCCTCACTTCTCATCATAACTTCCCATGAGACTTCAACATGGCCCTGGGCTAAGAAGATCCTAAGCTGTGATGAGCATACAAATGCAGCATCGCAGTATGAAGTTATTGCTGAGCTTGTGAGCTCTGGGAGATCCTGTACCTCGGGGCTGTGGTTTGTCGCTACAGGTACACCGGCACAGCTCCTAACCGAAAAACATCTGCCTGGCACTGCAGCTCAAAGCACCTGAAAACTGGTCCCATTTTCCCAACGACTTTTGATGGATTGGTTTGAATTCTGAATTTACTAAAAAAGGACACCAGGTGTGTTAAATGTCGTTTTATACCCAACTGCAATGAACCTCTGAGAGATACAGATGACAGCAGTTTCTGGTTTCACTCAATTTAATTACAAAGTTACAACATGCGCTCTTAAATCTTATGTGTTCCATTTTGTGAAAACATTTACTGGAGCTTTGAACTAGTCCGAGAGAGAAACAATCCCCCAAACCCAGACCCCTTGTGTTGATTTGTCACAAAAGCACTAAAAGCTTCTGAAGAGTGAAAATATATGCGCACACGGCCGACTGAACCAGCTCACTTCACCTGCTGCCGCTGGGTCGTTTTGCATCTGAGTTTTATTACACTGTTGGCTATAGCCATAGATGCACGACACAGCTACTGTTTCCAATGCATTTTCATCATAAAAATAAAAGATCTTTCCCCTGGACCTTACATCATTTGCCTGTAGCAAGTAAAATACACTGTATAACTGCCAGAATTCCAATTAAATTCATGCCCACTGTGCTGCATGTTGATGAACAATTCAATTTAGGCAGAGATTACTTTTCGTCTGTTAATAGAGAGAGCGTGCTGGCACAGTCCAGCACTTGGACCTGGTCTCTGCAGACAGTATTGGTTATAAATATATTTTTTTCTTTTTTAAGTTTTACAAAATGTGAATCAACTTCCATGACAACTAAAAATTGAAAGGGGTGAAGTGCTCTGTGGAGTTCTTGATGACTGGTAGCTTGGAGTGACGAGGGGGCCCCCGCTGTGTTTATTCTCGTGATCGCACGCGAGGACGCAAGTGATGGCGTACACTTTCCTTTCAATGCTTTCACACCTCTCTACTGATCTACAGGTGCTGGTAACCCACCAAGAAATGGTTGTACATGTTTTATGTATGGTTAAACAAATGAGATGCGTAATGCATAAATGTGTCCACTTTAGAAGTGGTTGTGGGCGTGTTCTTTTCACTTTTTTTACTATTTAAACATAAATGAAACACCACATATATGGACTTAAAATATGTTTTCAGATACCAGAGTGATAGTGTGCATATTTTGAGCAGATGTTAGCTAACTATTTTTAATATTTGGTCTCAGAGGTGTTAACCTTATGCAACATCAAGCATTTATTATTATCAGTATGTAAGCTACTGATTCAGGACATAAGAAAGACTCTGCTATTCCTCCAACCACAGCTAACTTTGCTAATTCGACTTTTCCCCATAAAATTGTTCTTATGCAGATTCATTTTCTTGAGAAATATGATGGCTGAACACTGTTGCCTCAAAGTGGGTTCTTGGTTTGATCTCCCATACAGCCAGCATTACCCTTGGTTAAATACAGAAGTCCCTTCTGTTGTTGTTTACCTAGGCACTGTCCTGGGTTGATTGAATGGAGACTTGAGCTGCCTGAAATGTACTGAAGCATTTTCTTTCAGCTCAAGCGAGTGCACATACATTTTGTTGCATATATTTTCTAGTTTTGCCGTTCATTTTCAACATTCACTCACCTGACTTCAGTTTTTGTGTGAATGCCAAAGTGATTTATGTTAACGGTTCTAGTTTTGTTAAACAACTTACAGTTGAGGTTTAGCATTTGAACTACAATTAGACTATGACTTGAAGCTTTAGTAAGCAACAGTGTTATCATCAAGCTGCTGTTAACTAGGAAACTGAAAGTATTGTGATGCTGAAATTATACTATATTTGTAGTACTAATGATATAGTAGTTGCATCTTCTGACTTTTGGATTGTCTGTTTCTTCCTCAGTTATTTACAATACTCTTTGTACCTTTAGTTGTAGACACTAAATGTATAGGATAAAAATGGGACAAACAAATGTTAATTTATACTCCAAAAAAATTATTCACTGCTTTCCCACAGAACAGGTCACAGGCTGGTGGCTCTGGATACCTTTGCATGGAGACTTTTTCACATTCAGATTGCAAATGTTAAAACTCTAAAGAATTCTTTAAAAATATCACAAAACACGTGTCACTGTAAATTGATTTTTCAAACAGAATGTGAGAGTGCAGAAGAGATGCAGTGGTTTTACAAAACCCCCTTTATTGAGTCCACTGCGCCAGAGGTTAAAGTGGGGAAAGTGTGCCACCACCTGGACATTTTTAGTACTTTCTAGTAAGGCACACACTGCAGTAGGTAGTCCGGAATGAAATTCTGTTAACACTGTACTAAATAATGACTGAGCTTATTGTATAATTTCGCAATATGAAATTCACCTCTACATAACAAATTTAATGAGATTATTTTATTCAAGAAAGTTTCACACAAACTTCACAAATAACCATAACATTCTCCATTTATTTTGAAGACTCGCTTGAAAAACCTTTAGTGCAAATCATAAAGAGGAACTGTTCAGATATTGATGACATGATTTTAAATAATTAATAAATATAAATGACTCAATTTACACTTCGATAATGCTACAAGCATGTTTCACAGTTAAATAACAGTCTCCTAAATGGCCCTGTACATCCAACACAATGCCGTCTGTCTCAATGAAGATAATATAATCAGCAAGGTTTCAAAAGGCAAATAAGTAAAATAAAAAGTACCATAAATCTCACTCTAAGATACAGGCCACTGTCAAGTTTTAGCTTGCTCAAAATAATATAACAATCATAACAAAATAACTACCCTGTATAGCACTAGATCTTCAAACTAGTAGCTTATAACGATTTAAATCAAACATAAACAATGAATTACACTCAGTTTTTGAGATTAGTGACAACTTGCCACAAACATTTTCAAGTGTTACTACAGGGTTCCAGCAAAAACTACCCCATAATTAATCTTACATTTCCATTTTGTGATTTGTACATGTTAGAATTCATTATACACACTTCACACAATAAACAGTTAACTGTTATACAGATTATAAGCAATGATGAAACGCTTGTACGGTACAGATAACAAACCTAACCAGACTGTACTTCTAATATGAAGATTTCTAGTTGTTGAATGGGGGGGGGGGGGGCGACAAAAAAATAATATTTCTGACAAATATTTGGTAAAGCAGGTGCAAAATAAAGCTTATAAGCCAATAGGACTACTGTCAAAATTTCAGGATTTCAGAAGTAATGCACTAAGGCCAAGCACTAGAGTTGGCTCTTGTCAATGCTGTTTGGAAGTTGTACCAAATAGTACAGAATATTACTTAGTACTTTTGTTTGGGATTTTTCCCAAAAGTTGAGAATTTATTTGTGGTGGCCTATAAACTCCAAATTCCAACATATGAGATTAGGCTCCATAGGGAAGCCATTGTTCAAGATGTGAAAGCACATAATTGCATTTTTACTTTCTACATTTCACAGATATAAATGCATTTATCAATTTGGGTGGGCCACCAAAATAAGTTCCATATGTGGGGAAACACCAAACTACGTTGATTCTTCATCGCCTTTATGCCACATTTAGTCATATACATTTGATGGCACATAAAGAGCATTATTCTCAAAACTGTCATACAAATACATAGCACCTGGGCCAACCAGATTATATGCAATTTTGCTGTAGCATTAAATCTACCAATGTTACATTCACACCAATAATGAAAACACTGACTTCCCCAATAGGAATCAACAGTGCCGATATCATTAACAAGAATGTTGATAGGTAGCTTGTGGCCAATGTTGCACTGTACTATAGTGCGTGTTTCTTTTGTGTTATTCTATAGACCTGCGCTTAGAATCAATCTTGTTTACTGTCAATCAGACAAACAGAGCAACATCAGATTCAGTGTTTAAGGTCTAAGTGATCAACATCAACATTATCCATCCTAAATGAATGTAGCTGTCATATGAGCTCATAGCATGCAGTAAGAGTTTAAACCAAAAGGCCACAGACAATAGATAAGGAAAAGTGCAAATGCATGCTGAAAATGATTGCCACCTGCCATCCTCTCTAAATAATCCAGCAAGTAGGAAATGAGAGCAGCCTTAAAGCTCAATTCCCCCCCCCCCCCCCCACTTCCTTTCCAATTTGTGACATGTAGCGGTCAGATTAACTTCAAAGTGCAAATCCAAGCCGCTAACATAAAGTTTGCAAAATGAAGGAGAAATTTACAAAAATCCATGCTACTACAAAAGCATTCAAATACTCAGTTAAACACGTCCACTCACTGCAGTATCCTTACTCGTCTGTTTTATCCGTCCTCAATGTAGTCGTTTATTGTACAGTATGATGCAATCTATGAGTCCGTGAGGTTTACAGTGTGATTAGCAGTCCCCTCCCTTTATTATCACTATGACACAAGTATGAGGAACTCCATACAGCACAGTCCTGAAAACAACAAAAAGCATATGGTAAGAAAGATATGGACGTGCGGTAGCTTACGATCATCTGGTTGTTGCATTTATGCTTGTTATTTAAGATTTTTAGTTCATTTGAATGTTTATCTAAATACAGGCTGTCTGTCCAAACTTGAAATAGCACTCTGATCGAGTATACCATTTTAAAAGGCTTGATTGTTGTCAGTTGTTTAACCTGTATTACTTCCTGCTGCTGTAGTACCTCTTACCTGAACAAATAGGGAATTACTGTGTCTTCACTATGTTTGCAATGACACAGGTTGATTATCAATTTTGCAAATAAACTTAAATATGATTTAACTACCTGACAATCCTCAAGCTGTAGGATTCTGTTCAAAGCGGTTTGTAACGACTCCGGATGCTTCATCTCGGCTCCTGGCGGGAGGCAGCTCATCCTTTTGTGGCGTAGTCTGTTGTGGTTTCACTATGGTGATTTTAATGGGGATTCCTTTGACGCTATGCTGCACTCTGCTATACTGACGCATGGAGGGGTTGAAAGTGCGAACAATGGGAAGTTCATTCAGAGTGGGTGTCTCTTGTTTAGGCTGCATGCTCTCTTTTATGATTATTTTACTTCTTTTGCTTGAAAAGATAGTTTGCACTGGTAGGATGGCGGGCCTCTTGGCAGGGCCAGAAGTTTGGAGTCTTGTTTTATGCTGAGGTGAGGCTTGTTTCTCTTCAACCCCTCTGTGAAGGTGTCCATCGTTTTCCTTTGTCACAGAGATTCCTCCTTCTTTCCTTTTCTTCACCTCTTTTGGTTTCTTGGGGCAGACCGCCATGTGTTTGGTTCTGCTGCGACGCATCGTGAACTCCCTGCTACAGTGTGGGCAGACGAAAATCTCCCGCTGCTCATCCACCTGTGCAGATGACATTTTATTTGATGAAGAGTCTGACTTGTTCCTCTGTGGCATGACCCTTTGGACCAACTTCTTCTTCCTTTTGTTCAGTACCTTGAATTTCACCTTCACGGGTGATTCTTGGTTAGATTTGGACCTGTTTGACTGGCTGGGTCTGTTCGAAGCATTTAGTCCATTAGTAGAATTAGTGGAAGATAGAACTCCATTTTGAGTTTTTGCAAAGTGGCGTAGCGGGATAGGATTCTTTTTGGGTGTGTACCGTCTTTTATCACTGGCATTTGCACAAGCCAGGATATGCTTGTGTAGCTCTGGCATGTTATCAAAGCCTTTTCCACACTTTGTGCACCGAATAGCTGTACTAAAGGTCTGCGGGATGTTGTGGGTGGTGAAGTTTGTGGCTGAAGCCACTGAGGCAGCCGGTGATCTGTTATGGTAAGGAAACGGAGGGGGCTTAAAGCTGGGATAATGTTGGTTAATGCCAAAACGAACATCAGGCCCTTTGATTTTGCCACCATCTGAGGCCATGATTTTTATTGTTGTAAACAGTTCTTCAGCAGCCGTATCTTCTTCACCTTCTTCCTTTTTCACCTGTTTCTTGGGTTCCTCTGGAGCATCGGGCACTGAAGTGTCCGTGTTCACTTTTGTTGAGTTGTTGTAGTTCTGACGTCTTAGTTTTCCCTTTTCTTCTTCTGTGTATGTGCACTGCTGGCCGGGGTGTAATTCTTCCTGATGCTGTTTCAGATTGCAAAGGTAGACAAATTCTTTTGTACATGAACTGCAAACGTAAGTCTTGCCGACACCGTGGAGGCTTGATCGATGGTCAAGCAAAGCGGAGGGTTTACCAAAGAGCAGCACGCAGAACTCACATTTGTAGGGCCATTCATCGGCATGGTCACCCACATGGTGGCCTAGTTCTTTCATTGAGTGGAAAAGCTTATCACACACATTGCAGATGAAATTCTTGGTGAAATTCTGCTGTTGTTGAGCATTACTTGGTGTGTTGTCTGAGGATTTGTCCTCTTCAGCTTTCTCAGAAGGAGGTGAGGTTAGAGAAGGGGTCTCAGGTATGGAAACACTACGGTCATCAGCTTCCTCCTCTTTTGTGATTGGTGGCTCTGCATTACCAACAGGCTCTGGGGCAGGAGTTGATTCAGCCACAGTAGGACAATCAGATATCACTGAGGTGGTAGTGGATAGAGTTACTGATTCTGCAATGGAGGACACAAGAATTGCGGGGTCCACAGTTTGAGGGTTGGGAACTGATACAATTTGTTGCTGTTCTATGTGATTAACAACCATCTGTGAAGGTGCTGAAGGCTCAGCAGTGTTTTCTTGTAAGGTAATTGCAGAAGGGACTACACTGCCTGGGGCTTCAAGAGCTATTGTGCACTCTATCAAAACGGTGTTGCTGGTTATGTTGTAAGAGTTGATGAGGGAATCATTCAAAGTTACAGTGGATGTGAATGGCACTTCTGACACAGGAGTGGACTCAACTATAGGTGGATTGAGAGCTATTTGATCAGTGAGAAACACGTGGCCAGGTAGATTTAGAGACGGGTCAAGGGGTTGGGAGAGAGTGAGAAGGTTTGCAGAATTTGTAGTGGCAAATGAGGAATTTAATGCACTTTCTGTACAGATTACCAGGGGCTCAGGAGATAAATTGGAGGCTAATACCTGGATTGGTTGGCTTGAAGGGTTGGAAATAGGTGGCGGTGATGCCAAAACTGTGATTAATGAAGGAGCAGTAGGGAGCATGGTGTGTGAGGCTGGGGAAGCAAATGCTATAGTGCACGGTGACGCTGGCTGCAAGGCAATAGGGGTAAGGGGCGCGGATGATGGAGTCAGAGAATTGGGGGGTAGTGTCAGTCCATAAACAAGTCCTTCTGCAACAGGATCCACTGAGGTCATCATATCTGGACCTGTAAGTATGGTGAAGTCTGTGACTAAAGGAGTCTCAAGATTCCTGAGGCTTACATTTTGCTCCCCAATATTCATTAAGGCGTTCTCCACCATGATTGCATTTGATATTCCTTCTTTCAAAACTGCCTGTGAAACAAATTGTAATGTCAGTTCAGATTCACTTGGGGTCTTTTTTTGCAAACTCAAATCCAGCACGGCATCAGCTAAGGCTACATCTTCATTTCTTTTGACTGTATTGGAGAGATCCAATGGTTGCTGGTTACAGGAATTACCACCAGTCAAAGTGGGCCAGCTCTCTGTCAGGACAGGTTCCACTGCTGGGTCCTCTACAGATTGAGTTGTGTCATCCTTTTCAGTGGCGGGTTGGTGCACAGGCGAGGAGCTATAGTGAGTCTCCATCTGTCCTGTGCTTACAGCATCACAATCTGCTATATCTAGCGTTGGTGTTTCCTCGTTAGATATTGCGTTTTGCTGTGGGGAGCTTGGTGGAGATCCAGTCCTTCGTTTAAACCTCCCCGCTCCAGCGGGCAGGACAGAGAGAGAGATGGGTGAACAAGGCTTCTGGCCATCTGTGATGAGGGCAAGCGTAGGTTTAAGGCCATCCTGCTTCTCCAGGAGCTGCTTAAGCTTAGGTGACAGAAACACCGTTCTTTCCTTCTGCACAATGGTAGACTCTGTATTCTGAGGAAGTAGATTTAAAGAAGATACAAGTGATGATGAGGATGAAGACACAACCCCCTCCGACTCCAGTTCAGTTTTAATTTGTGGTAAAAGAGGTGGTGTTGCAGTTCTTCTCTTGGCCAATGGTTGACCAGACATCTCTTTGCCTGTTACTGAATCTGTATTTAAAACCTGGTTGATTTGGGCAGGGTCCAGAATCAGGGCATCCAGTCTAACTAAAGTCGAAGAACAAGAATGAATCTCAGCTGCTTCACAGCTACTGACTGTACTTGTTGACACTATCTTTCCATCGATGTAAAAGCTGAGATTCTCTGAAATATTGCTAGAGACATCTAGCATGTATTGTTCTGCGTGTTCCCCTTCATTCTCCACAACAGCTGCAGGTGCTGCAGTGTCACCAGGCTCCGATTTGTGTTGAAATGTTTCACTGAATACCCTCTGAAGATCTTCCTCCTGGGGTACCTGGGTTTTTTCTACACATGTGAGCTGCAGGTGGTGCTCGTGGATCCTGCGCTCATGCCGTCGCTTGTTGGTATGTGTCGTGAATGTCTTTTCACAGTACTTGCAAGTATGATGCCCATCTAATACTCCCTCTTTGTCTGGCTGAGCAGTGTGGTCTCCAGCCGGCAAGATGGAAGTATTAGAGCTAGTGGAGGATGAAGTGTGACGCTGCATGACTGAGCCGTCGGAATCCAGAGGATTCACTGTCTCATGCTGCAAATGATTTGAACCAAAAGACATAGTCTTATTGCTTTTGTATGGGTGTGCCTCATTGTTTGCCAGAGTGTGGATGTGCATGTGTCGTTCTAAGCCTTGTTTGCTGGTAAACTGCCTCTCACAGTGCTGGCAGGGAAAAGAGTTCCAGTCTCTCTCAGTATCCTGATTGGGGTGTTTAAGATGATCTGGGTACAGTGACTTAATCATGTCTGGTTCCATGTTACTTTCCTCTCGATACATGTCCTCCTCCTCACCCTCCTCCATATCCTCATTGTCTCCAAATTCAGAGATGTACAAGTGAGGAGAGTCCTCCATCATCTGTACAGGTTGTCTCCACTTCTTTGATAGAAGTCTTTCACAGAGGACAGCTGTCACTCCTATTGAATATATAAAGGAAGATATTGTCATTTAGCAAACCGACACATAACATAGCTGAAGAGCCATTTAAGCGCTGCATCAAAAGATCTTAAACACAGTCAAATCATTTATACTGCAAATTGTTTAAGTTGTCTGCTTTATCAAAATATTATGTAAAGCACATTCATTTAACATAATATTATGTTCATAATCTTTATTTATTAGTTATTTGTTTGGACATATTGCATCAGCCCTCAAAATTATTGTAGAGCAGTCCATTCCCCATTTAATAATATGTTACTAGCTACATAAATTCAACAATAAATATTCTCCATTTCCTAAGCAGTTAAAGAAAGAAAAAACTGCAAGTCAACATTTAATTAAAATAATATGTATTATTGTTATCATACGATCTTACCATTTTAATGGTCAGTGCAGGGTAGAAGGCATTTTTTTTGGACAGATGAACACAGGCTTTTTTTCCTACTGGATGAAGAAAGAAAACATCAGAGTACACATTTAAAAAAAAAACAAAGAAATGCATAATCTAGCATTATATGTGCTCAAACTATTGAATGATAAGAACTGCAAACTGGTCAGAGTGAACAGCTGTGGTGTGGGAGTAGTTGAGCACAGTGTACTGTGTCTCTTCAGCTGATGAATAAGCCTTGGGTCCTTTCATGGTAACTTATGCTAATGTCCCTCAAGCATCAAGGTTACATTATGAACCAACAAAACTCAGCCTTAGCTAAAAAGTCCCACACTGAGAAACACCGTTATCTCAATGTTATATAAAGTAAGTGTTGTCTTTGTCATCACTAGTTGCCTACAGTGAGTAATACAAAGAAATACAACTAATCTGTCCCCATGATTACCCTATTTACACTGGTATGGAAGCCTTAAACCACCTGCTACACTGATTACACACATTTACAGCTGGCAACTGCTAGGCACAACTCAATCATTATCAATTTGTTGATAGCTACCTTTCAGTTATTTTTGGAAAACTTGTAAAAAGATCAAGTTTTGTGCATTTTGACATTCATCCACTGTTCGGCAGGACAAAATGGCAGGCTCATCAAATGTGTTCCACATTTGTCCTGCTCCTCCACCTGCTCCTCACGACTGCGTGAGCACTTATAGCATCAAAATCTGTTTTACTCAATTGTTACTTCAATTATCTGTTTTTTTATTACCTTTGCTCGTTATGGACAAATTGATTATTCATCCTGCATAATTGTTGTATTAGCACAGCAGTTTTCAGGCACTTGTAGACGAGAAGGAAATGTAAACAAAGACTTTATACCTTGTGTTTCTACACGTTATCTTTCAATTATTTTAAGACAATCCTGTGGTGAGTTCCCGTCGCACAAATCAAACTGAATCAGTCACAAAATCATTCCAGCAGAACCAAATTGTTCCAACACCATTCAAGGGCCTACATACTGAATTATTTGAGCCACTTTCGTAAAATGTAACTTCTATTTCCAGCAATATACACTGCATCATGCGTATTAAATACCCGTCACACATAAAATTGATTTACAACAAAAATACGTATCTATTTTGTATTATTATTTCAACTCGGATTAGCTTTGAGGTGCGTTCACTCGCATCTGCTTCACCTGGTCTGATGACGCTCCCCGTCCTTGCACCATTGCTAGCTGGTCACACAACACGTCGTCAAATTGCTGCTTTGCTACAGAAGCTGCTAGCTCGTCCACTGAAAGGTCAACTGGCATCTCTGAAGAAGCGCTACTACTGCCTTGTAGATACAAGAAACACGCTCGCAAAGTACACCATTTATAACCGCCACGGTCCTGAGACGAGGCTTCACTTACCAAGTGAAAGAAATCAGCTGTTATCGCCATTAAAGCATTAACAACATACTGCTAGCTGCAATGCTAGCTCCCAAAGCCCTGGTTACATTTAGAACATAATGTTCGACACAACCATTACGCAAACCTTTATACAAAACTGCACGTTACAGTTATTGTACATACTTCTGTTTGCAGCCAAACACACTGTCGTAGAACGGTTTGAAATATTCCTCTCGTGCAGGTTGTAGAGAGTTTTTTTTTTGTTTCCCTAATGTACCAACAAGGTTCTGGCGTTCTGATTGGTCAAAGAATGTGGATATCAAATTTTGGACCAATCGGCAAGAGGTTTGTTGAGGCGCTGGAAGAAAAGAAAATCATAGCAAAAGGGAGCTGTCAGTTGAGACTAAAATGAGAACATTGGCGCATCATTGCCAGTTATACGCGTGTTTCATTAAAATTTACAGATCTAAGGCTGTAGGCTAAGATATTTAAGATATTCATCTAAGATATTACAAATATCCATGCTGTCTTCAGATATTTTTTTCGGCTAAATAAATGTTAATTATTTAATTAATTTAAACTTGTGAGAAATAATCGAACTACATAAACTAAGGGCCAGATACCTTTACCTGCAGCCTACGTGTTCACACTTTTAGTTTAGAGTTATTCAATTTTGATTATCTACAACTTCTTCACATGCTCAAAAATACATTTTCATTTTTCATTCAACTAAATGCATTTGAATGGTTTGTTTTGAACAGTCGAGTGATCTGACAAATACGTAGAACATTTATTTTAAACTCAGCAATATCTAATATTTTATTTCTAAACGAACTCTATCCTTGCAGTATGTTGATATGACCTGTAGGGGGCGCAATATAATAAAGTCTGAACATACAGAAGTTGGTAACTTCAGTACACTTCTGCGAATTATAACGTAACTTTGGTCATCGAAGGTATTTCTGTGGTGTTTGCATTGCATGAACATTTTAAAATGTGTAATGTTGTATGTGTAACTTTTACTATATAGTAATGGTTTTATTAGTATCACTTAAATTATGCTGTATATATAGGGTTAACATACGTATATAGTATATAGCCTAGTAAAAAGTATATATAAATATATACTTAAAAATGATATTTTATATATATATATATATATATATATATATATATATATCTCAAAATCAATCTCTAAATAATGTCATA
>JAVQJL010028575.1:0-20820 GCA_036024295.1 Nannoperca obscura
CCCATACACACTCCAAACGGAACACCCACACCCCCCCCCCCCACCCCCCAATAACTTTGGGAACGTGAAATGAACATGACAAAAACTGTTTTCAAGGTGGCAAAGTAAACAGTTATTACTGTTAACTTCATATCATTTATCACAGACACGGCTTTTGCAAAACTGCTCACAAAAACACCAAATCTCCACAACTTTTTTTTCTCTTAAAATGCATGAACAGCTGCTTCTCTGCAAGGCTGCACAGAAAACATACACGTCCTACTGCCCTGCTATAGGGTTCACAAATTAACTAATGTGCTACAGCTAACACGGCAGACAGTAGCTACCAGTGCATGATATTCTTCTCCATCTCTGTGCATTTCTTTTATGCTGAGGCACCGAGCGCTAGCCGGCTCGAGCAAAAGCCACATCCATCTGCTACAGTTTAGCGGGGAAATTAGGCACTCAATGTAGCATATTTGTTTAAGTAATTGGAAAGTAATTAATAACCTGAAAATATAATAATGTGCTCAGCAGCAGCTCTTCTTCTGCAAACCATTCAGGGGAAATAGTGGCTACTGCCAAGTGTGAGTGTGTGTGTGTGTGTGTCTTGTCAGCATATTACAATGCAGCTGCTTTGTGCATATCTGGGAGTGAGATAAATAGGAATGACAGCAGGAAGGGGAGAGGGGGGAGAAATCAAATGTTGATTCATAGGTGAGGCACCGACGAGGTGCTCTACATGACATCACTCGGCAGGGTGCTCATTGGCTGCCCGCTTGGCAGTAGACACTGCGGCACTGACTCCCACAACCGCATAGCGAGGACGGCGGGCGAAATAGGAGCCCAAGGATTAGCGCGACATTAAACCCGGCCTCTAATTATGCTGTTCAGAAATTGTTTTTTTATAAATATTTGATGAAATGTCATCTGCTGCTCTGAGGTGCTGGGAGGTGGGGTGCGAGAAGAGGATTGGTGTAGTCTCCGTTTTCACACATTTCACACACACACACACACACACACACACACAGTACATGTAGACAGCCTCTCTTTTTACATTCTTGCTCCCAAATGCATACATACACATTTTGTTTAAGCAGTTCAAAAAACTTGACTCCGTATTTCCAAATAATAACTATCAGCAGATAGTTAATTCTGAAGTTTTATGGAAGTGAACTTGTCAAGTTCTAGCAGAGACCGATAGATAACAGCGACACCTGCAAGCTTTCCCTTCAGAAGCTTCACAATGGTTTCATTTTTCTTCCTATAAAAAGTAGAAACTGGTGAAACGACCCTGGCTCAAAGGAAGCAACATGAAGGAAGAAAACAAGTTGAATAAACTATAAACAAATTTAATGAGTAAATAAAAGAAAACAAAGAGGTTGTAGTTGGATCAGCTGCCACCACTTGGATTGGAGGAGTTAGCTGATTGGGAACTTCCTGAAACAAAAAATGAAAGCCAGGTACTCAGAACACTGGTCATACTTATTATTACTTACTACATACTTATTATACTATTATATACATACTTATTTCCTGTAAGTCTGACAAACTGCACCACAACCTTCACCACCACACCGTCATACAACTAGAGGACTGAGACTGGCAGGTTGTGGGAACAGGGGCTTCCAGGGGCTCCAGAACAGTCCAGCACAGGACCAGCCTTCCTAATCAGCTTGTTTAGCCTCTTAGTGTCACTGGCACTGATGCTGCTGCCCCAACAGAAGGCTGCAAAGAAACAACAGACTGGTAAAAGATATGCAACATCTTGCTACACACGTTAAAGGACCTGAGCTTCCTCAATAAGTGAAGTCTGCTCGGTCCCTTCCTGTAGACAGCCTCAGTGTTGCTCTTCCAGTCAAGTCTGTTATCTAGATGGACGCCCTTTATAACAGACTTTCCTCTTCCCCAAGGATGGAGATGGTTTTTCAATGTAGTGCTGGCTCCTCCCGAAGTCCATGATGATCTCATTTGTCTTGGCCACATTCAAGAGGAGGTGATTGTTCCCACACCAAACCACAAAACTGCCCAGCAGTTCCCTGTACTCTCCTCCCCATCCCTGACACACTCCACAACTGCAGTCATCTGATCTGTTATGGGGGAGTCTACCTGCATCCTCTGGAGCTTCTCTCGTAGCAGTGTTGGCTGGATTGTGTTAAATGCAGTAAAGAAATCCATATGGTCTTCAAAAAACATGAGCTTTGTCCAGGTGAGAATGAACTCGCTGCAGCAGGTAAATGATGGCATCCTCAACTCCCACCTCAGAGCAATAGGCAAACTGCAGTGGATGTAAGGAAGTAGTGACCTGAGGTCTAAGATGGCCCAACAGCAGTCTCTCCAGCATAACTGCAAGACCTGCAGCTTAACAGCTGGCACAGTGTAGGCCTACACATCTGATGTGACAACAACCTGTATAACCTCTATAACAGGTGTGCTAAATATAGTATTGTTTATGATGAGCTTCTTGTTTGGTTTTACAGTGGGTGTTTTAGCTAGAACTGACCTTCACCCCCTGGGACCTTCTCATTTACAAATTAGGAATTGTATACAACCTTTTCTTAGATCACTTGATAAATCCACATAAACACATTGTCTTCCAGATAGATGCTCTTCCTCTTGCTCCCTGTGTCTTTCACACCCACACACACACACACACACACACGGCTCTCCCTGAGCGGACGCCTGAGCAGCTGCTGCACAGGGCTCTTCGGGATCGTTGCCTACATTATCGAACTCCACCATGGAGTTTGTCAGGTGTCCTTGAAAGTGTGCGCCAAGGCCGATGGATCCAGGTGGAGGAAGACAGGAGGGATCTCCCAGCTTGCTGCTGCCACTTTGTAGCTCCACCAAGATGGCAAATTGACAGCTGTTTCACTGCTTGACAGAGCTGTTTTGAAATTCCTATTTTCCCACTTTCTGTTAAACCACAGTGAAATGACTCATGAAGAACAGTGGGCGATGCTGACATGTTGATTCAAATTAGGGTAATTTTGCTGTGTGGTCTGGATGTCTACTATATCAGTTAATATGGGCCTTGGTGTGAATGTCAGTGGATTATTGCCTTCATACTGTATTTTTCAGTTTCAGTGGCTTGTATGTCATGTATCCCACTATTCAATATTCCTATAAAAGTAGTTTAGATCAGGTCTAACCGCTTGTTTCTTGCCTTGTCGGACTTCGTTGTAGCAATGTCACTTTGTTTAACCAGAACCAGAAAGGCTCACTCTGAAATCGCAAGAGGTTGAGTTATTGCAGGAAGACAGAAGGATCTTACTGGTCTGTCTCTGCAGGGATCCTTTCCATGATTTTGTCAGACCCTTCAATGTAGTGCCACTTGCAGGTCTCATGTTATTTGGTGTGAAATACTAACCCTCCTCATTGATCCAAATGGGATCATTGATGGCAGCAGACGAGATAAATATGTGTATTTTATTATGAAGCTGTACCCCGAGGCTGTAGTGGAGCCACCACCTGAAGAACAGGTAACTGAAGTCTCAGGGAGTGGGAGCAGGGTTATACAGAGAAATGTTTGTGTGGGGATGGATGAGTATGTTTGCACCGACCTTGGTGGCAGTTTTGTGGCTTGATGTGTTGCCACGCACGCAAACATGCACATCTAAAGAAAGAGAAATGAAACACACGCAGGCCACACATAAAAAAAAGAAAATACATTTCCATGTGTCTGTGCCATATGACCTTGTCGGCTTACCAGACCTCATTACAGAGGAAGCCAGCAGTAGAATCGGTGGCAATGAAAAGCAGACATGACCCTCAGATTGTAGGAACCAACATGAAAGCGGCCAGCTATCAGGAAGAGAGAGAGGGAGGGGGAAGTACTGTAAGAACGAGCTGTCCAAAAACTTGAATGTGGACTCTACTGGTTTGCATAATTTAAGGTTAATGAGGAAACAACGGCAGATAAAATCTACCTCGTTTTATCCCGGCTCGCTTCGTTCTACTGGGGTGCTTTTCATTAAAAAGGCATCAGAAGCAGTGCTTTAATGACCTGTGAATTCATCAAAGTTTCACTTCATTTAATATTACACCACGTCCATGGATGTGAGAGTGTACTTCCTTTTCAAAGAGATGCTCAGTCTTATTTAGCCTGGGTGCATCAGTGGAGCACACACGCAGTTCTCCACCCCTTTCCAACCAATATTGTAATCTAACGCTCACACACTGCAAGATTACATACATATTAATACAGATAGGTTTCCACTAATGTGGTGATGGTAATGCATAAATATAAAAGAAGCTCTTAATTGTCTTTGAAATAAATGTTAAAGGTTAAAAGGAGTAGTATTACAGCTCAAATACAACTTATCACATGAACAAATGACAGAATGTGCGATACAACATGAAAAACATCATGTGCGTTACTGCTAATTTTATAAAAGCAGTGTGATAGAGTGTGTGTGTGTGTGTGTGTGTATGTGTATGCATGAATGTTGTGTCAAAAATACACACAACTTTGGCTCTTAATGAGTGTTTCGGAGGCAGAGGCAGCCTTTGGCCCTCTCTCTTTCACTTATCCTTACAAAGGTAATTGGACAGAGGGACACGCCATTCTAAGTCTCATCTCCTCTGTGCACCGCCCACCCCATGTGACTAATCACACCTCCATTTGCATGGAGAGCCCCGAGAATCAGCCTCAATAACGCCACAGTGCTTTGAAAGATGAGATTTTAATCTGAGAGAGGAGATGAGTTTCTGACCCGCACCTGTTTGTTTCCATAGTTTCTTTTTCCTGTCATACAAAAGTGACCTGCAGGTAAATTTGCAGAGGCAGGATAGCTGCTCGGCTCCCTAAGTACTGTCATTGTGCATTCATTAATATCCCCATATCTGACATGGCGGGGAAAATGGTTCTCGGCGAAAAAGGGTACTTGTCGTGGTGGGTGAGACTCCCTAACAGGCAATCACAAGGGCTGACAGCAAGTGTCAGCCAGTGTGTGTGTGTGCGTGTGTGTGTGCAGACAAAGGAGAGGGCTGTGGTCTTTGGGAGAGGCGTGGGTATTTATTCTTCTCCCATTGCCCTCTATTGACCCATGTAATGGAGAATTTTACAAGGGGAAGTGTTTGAAATATCCTTTGAATGCAGGTAATGTGTTCATCTGTGAAAGTGGGCCCTGCTTTCATTCCTATATGATCTGCCTCTCCCCTTCTCTCACGCATACACTTACCTTTAGTTTAATTTAAGGTTTTGATCATGCTATATAGTGTGACAGTACAAACATGTCTGAATCAGTTTTGTGTTATGTCAGGCTTTATTTTCACAGTTTTGAAAAAAGCGTGTTATTAAAACATCACTTGCAAAATGAAACCAAACCCCATAATTCACAGTAAAACCCCAAATTAACCAAAATTGTTACAATAAATAAATACATACATACAATAAAATAAATATATTAGGGCAGGGGTGTTGATGTCAATACATCAAAAAAGCTGCATTCCTACTAATGAATATTTTCATACTTTTGGCATTGGCACCCCAACAGAGCTGCTTGGACACTATCTCTCACTGGCTTCCCACCAATGAACACTGCTAAGGCTCTGCTTAGACAGATGTTAGCGCTGCATGAAAAAAATGCATCATTAAGTGGGTGCAGCCGGGGCACCAATGCAGGGGGCTCCGGAAAAATTACACACAGGGTTGTCTGGCAGAACAGTTAAACCTGGCTTCACTTTTGCAAGGGCACAATCCATACTTTACCTGAACACAGTATTTCTGTTGTTCACTTGGTGATTCAACAAAGTTGCTGCTGCAAACAAAATGATTTATAAAATAGTGTATCTGTCTATTAATAACTACCGTACAGTGTTGTTAGTATTTCAAACTCATGAATCAACAACTCAAATTGGTCTTCTTAGTGTTTTTGGTCTGAATGCCCGGTAACTGTACTGAGCCAAGACTCTGCATCAAATAAGCCAGCTTGAATAAACATCGTCTTGGTCAGCCCATTAAAAAGGCATTTTAACCACCACCATGGCTTCTCAGGAGCCAGAGAGCAAGAGAAGGGCTGTGCTCTACAGTAGGTGGAAGCTCCAACTAATGAATTTGTGCTCCAGTGTAAACACACTGAGCCTGTGTGCTCAGCAAAACTACTGTGGGTAAACAAAGGTAAGACAAAGTTTACAATATTCAGTTCCTGCAAATTGCTGCCACGTGATTTAAAAGTTCCAGGCCAAGATGTGGTAAGTTAGCACACGTACACCAAGCAATTCACTTGCAAACCCCAAATACAAATACACCTTCAAGCATGTTTCACTACGCAGCTCGCTGTATCATCCCACAGACAATAAGCAGGACACACACACACAAACACAAAGAGATACAAATATGCACTGATTTGATGTTGAGGTGTTGAGGTTTGACACACATCTATAGTACACAAGTAAAAATAAACACTAACACACCTACTCTGATTACCCACAGCTCCCACATCAAAAATGATCCTCAACAAGGCAGATCTGAGTGCACATGCTAAACTTCATCACCTTGTTTACAGTGTCTGTTTATAGCTGGATGTGTGAGAGTGCTTCAGCGCAGCAGCAACCTTTATCTTGCCATTACTGCTCCGCTTTATATTGTTGCCAAAATCACAGGTGGCAGGCCACTTTTCCCGGGCGCTCAGCACAAACCCTCCTCTCAGCACACACGGCAGGCAGAGTCATTTGACGGCAATAGCACCCGACATGCACAGGTTTCATATATTCAGTATGAGTGCGAGACGGCAGAGGAAGAAAAGAAGGCAGTGAAAAGCTACCGTTATCGCTATTAACTGTCAAAGTCACCTTCACCCCGAGGCACAGCAAACACTGAACACACACACACACACACACACACACACACACACACACACACACACACACACACACACACACACACACACACATTCATGGGCTGCAACTAACATGATTCATAAAGTTTATGGATCAAGTCGGGATGGAGTGAATGTGTGTTATTTGGAAAACCTGAGATCAAAACCAGCCCAGCACACCTGACTGTTCACCAGCAAACACACCTCTAGTCATCTTAAAAAAAAAAAAGATAAAGTGACAGAAAAGGAAAAAAACAACAACTCACAAACAACAAAAGCGTCTGCCTGAATTTCTGCCATCACTGTGCCATACTGTCGGGCCCCTCAGGATTGCACCTCACCTTTATTTATACTCAGCAGACGGTCTGAAAGCGCAGCATTGTGGGACAATGGAGTGTCTCAGCGTGTCAGCTGAACACCTGCCGAGCGCCCCACAAGGATAACTCGGGAGCCTAATTATTAAGCAATTTAAAAAAGAATTCTGTTGCCTCTGCCCCTGTTTTAATTAGGGGGCGTGGCTTTGAGAGGTCACACTAAATGAGTTTTTAACTACTGTCATTCCAGGAGACGCTCTCTTTCTGAAGGCCACTCTCCTAATCCTACTTTGTAGAACAAAGGATCATGGGAAGCTCATCACAAATAACAACTTTGCGGGGAGAAAGTTTAGCGTGCAAATGAAAACTAAGGAATATTTATAAGTGTTGGATGTATGTAACTCCTTTTTCCACCCATTCTTTCCATTGCCTCTATTTGTTTACTCAAAAAATAATGGGAAGTTATTAAGAAAGGTGGCGGGTAGGAAGCAAGAAAACAAGGAATGCGAAAGAGATTAAAAACTGGACAAAGCACAGTGGAGGGAACAAGGATGTGACAGAGATAAAAAAAAAGAAGAAAGCATAATGGCAGGATGAATGGAGGACATCTCAAATTACAAAAAGATGAACAAATAAATGGAGGTCTGAATAAGAGATGGTCTTGACCTGCTCTATCCGCAAAAGTGCCCTGAGATAACTTTGGTATGATGTGGCGCTATAAAAATAAAACTGAATTGAACTGAATTAAATGATAGGCAGAAAGGGAAGAGGCATAGCAGGAATATATAGAAGCAGGATGGGATCGCACATAGAAACTAAGATATTGTACATTAACAGTAACAAGTGTTAGATGTATTCAGCTCCACTTTGCTTTTCTTTCTTTCCGTCGCCTCTGTTAGCTGTTCCCTTTTATATCTATTGAAAAAGGGCCATTACCTGCTCACTCTGAGATTTTAACTAAGTTAACTAAGGAATGATGAACAAAGGAAGAAAAGCAGGGAGGAAGGAAGGGATGAGAAAGACTGTGGAAAAGTAAGAATTATAAAATGTAGGAAGGAAGCAGGAACAAAGGGGATAAAGTAGATGTGAAAGACGGGACGGATGGAAGTGTGAAAAGGAGGAGCAGTATGACGGTAAGAAAGTAGAAATTGCAGGAAGGCAGGGAGGAAAGTCAGAAAAATGACGGTACCATGAATGTCTGTACCAAAATTCATGGAAATCCATATAATAGTTTTTGAAACACTTCATTCGAAACCTAAAGGTGGATCACCAAAGACATTAGAATTCATCCTCTGGGGACCACCAATATCTCTCCACAATTTCATGGCAATCCATGCGGTAGTTGTTGGGTTGTCAAAGTGGTGGACGGACCAACAGACCGACCAGCATCGCCATCCCCAGAGGCCTGGCACTATCGTGGCTAAAAAAGTTAGATAGACCAATAAATGGATGTCGGATTAATGTGGAATAAAGACATGACAGAAGAAGGAAGAGGGAAGCGTGGAGAGCGAGCATGATGGAGAGGAGGGGAAAATGGAAGAAAGATGGTGTGTAGGAAAAGAGAACGGTGGGAAATGATGAGGAGAAAAAAAGAATGGCAGGACAGAGGGGAAAAAGATGGAACAGAGTAAGTAAAAAAAAAAATTAGAAAAAAGGTAAAATAAAAAAATGCTCTGTGGGAGGGTCAGATGTATACAGGACAAAAAGAGGCGACAAAATAAAGAGGAACTGCACATTTAAACTAGTTTTTTGAGCTGAAAACTAAATGAGATGTCTGCACTCTGATGAAACACATCAACACTGGTGTTAATATTTATATTTCCTACTAAATGTATAAAAAAATCTGCATTTCATGGGTTGAAAATAGCTAGCTGAATCTGAGAAGTTGCACTTTAAGGTTTGATTGATGGAAGGAAAGCAAAGCATGGTGGGAAGGCTAAAAGCAAGAGCAGCTGTACTGGAAACATCCCAAAAATTATTTTAGACAAAACTTGTGTGTTCAAACTTTAAACCTGAAACTAGAAGAGCCCCTTTAAGCTGAACTGATCGTTAGAGCAGACCGGCGGAAAACAAGACGTTGGAAAAAGGAAGATTCAGGACTTGTGTTGCTTATTGCAACTTTTTAAATCTGCCTCCTCTTTGCTCAATTTCTGGAGACAGCCAAGGTAATTTAAATCGATTCGAAGTCCTTCAAATACAGACACACTGAAAACAGTTTGGAGAGAGGGAAATGGATTTTTCTGCTCATCTGCGAGCCAAGGCCAAAGCTGAGGACCTCAATGGTAATGCACTGCCGGCAATCTCGGCTCCTCCCTCACTCTTGACGTTGTTACTCTCTCCCACACTGTGTTGCTTTTCCTCCATAAAACCTGTCAACAGCTATTTTGTATGATTTCCCATTTGGTAAAACAATAGTGGCTATGGAGAGTTGAGGCTGGACCTGCTCTGTAATTTTTTCTTTTTGTGAATGAGAAGACGAAAAGACAAACATCTCTGTGTTTGCATGATTCGCAGAAAGAAAATGTTTACTATATTTATATGAAGCTCTCAAAAACTTATGCATGAAAACATGTTCACTGTGCTCACAAGAATGAATGCATGCTGACACACACATGCACACACACTCACAGCCCCTTATCTGTCCACCGCCTGGTCGACAGATGCACAGGCAGAAAATTGTAAATATTGAGCAACCCCTTGTCCCTGAAAGATGAAGTACAATAGCCGGAGGCAATTCATACTGCTATTGCTTTATTAGGAACTAATATGTTCATAGTTGTTGCTTCCAAATGACTCAATAAATATCCAATACTTCCTGAGAGACGGCCTTGACCCTGTTGTCTGAAAGAATGCTTTTCACGAGGACCAGCTCTCCCAACACGCCTAAACACTGAAGGCAGCTTCATAAAGTGGCAATTACCGTTTTGACATCAATTCATAACCACATAAAAAAACGCCACGTTTTGAGAAAGCAAAATGGACAATTACAG
Organism: Nannoperca obscura; assembly: GCA_036024295.1. Lineage (NCBI taxonomy): Eukaryota > Metazoa > Chordata > Actinopteri > Centrarchiformes > Percichthyidae > Nannoperca > Nannoperca obscura. The sequence goes on from JAVQJL010028575.1 coordinate 10,105, forward strand.
AGACAAATAAAGCGAGACACCAAGGATGAAAAATAAAACTCCACCGGCATAATAATTCAGCTTAATTAAAGGCGCAGCCTGCCCAAAGGGTCGTTTAGAACAACACCCTCTTCTCTCACCTCCAGAGGTATTAGCCGAGTTAAAAGCATCAGGCTACACGATGGAAGTCTTCAGGCTGACCTCCAAAGCTTCTTTCCCCCTCATCTATATTTATATGAGGGAGCGGCACTAATTTTGCCCAGTAAATCAGTGTGCACATTTCGTTGTGACCTCCAGCTTGACACTGAATTAAACAATATCAGGGCCCCGAGAAGCCCGCTTTAACAAGCCTTAAATTCCTCCGTCCAATCCATCAGCGGGGATATTTCTGACACACGGAGGGAAGAGCATGAAATAAGGCAATTATTGAACCCTTCAGCCCATTTCTACGGCTTGGCTGGCTGGCACTGTGCAGCACCGAGCCACAGACCTCGGAATTTGTGTCATGAGATGAATCTCGGTGATAGGGACGGTTAAAATTAATAAATTAATAAATTATAGTAGCTAGCCAACAACTTCACTTAATATCTCTCTCTACTTTGTGTCAAGGTTAACGTCAAAGATGTGTAGCAACCGCAGCAATTACCAGAGGGCCCCGGCTCGAGCGCGCGTGACTTTCTTCAGTAAAAAAACAAGTTGCTTGTGTTTAAGAAACGAGCTTCAGTTTGAGAGCGTTCCTCCCAGACAAACCTCCTGGTGCATACTGGAGAGAAAGTGTGTGTCTTTCATGGAGGTGGCAGTCGATCCTGTGCGTCTAGGCGTCCTCTCAGATTGCCTGACAGATAATCCATCACACAGTCAGCGTGTCTGACAGGAAGAGGTCTCAGTCAACTCTCTCTCTCTCTGCACTGCTCGCATGGGGCCCATGAAGGACAGTCTTCTCAAGTCTCTCTTGGGACGGCGTACACTTGAGTTTCATTAGAGGTCTGAAGGTGTGTGATTTGAGGAGTTTAAATTTGTTTGTGTGTATGTTTGTGTGCCAATCCACAGATGGAAAAAAACTACACAGAATAGAAAATGTTGTAAAATACATATGTAGATATGCTGTTTGGCATATTGTTGCATGGAAACCAGAGCTCATTGGCAAACATTTTACATTATAACAGATTAATCCAAATCAATGTATTAAACACAATAAATAAAAAGATTCTTTGGTAGAAATGATTTCAACCTTGAAAAACATTTGATTAAAACGTTTTCTAAGCCAGCACAGACTGTGGATATGTTGTCACTAGGTACAACACTATTTAACACAAATATCTGACATTTGAAACATCCATCTTCCTTTGCTCATTTAAAAAAATCCTGATACTGTTAAAACTTAATTGATCTTTTTTTTGGCAGATAAACAGCCTCTCATGCTTTAACAGCTTTTGCAATGATGTGTGTAAGTGTTATGCTTGAGAGTGTGCGCATGTATTAATGATGATCTCCTTTAAAAAGTTTTAGAGCCGGAGTTGGATTTTTTTCCCATGTCACAAAATAAAGACAAGTGGAGCTGCAACAGATTCATCGATTTAAGACATTTTTCAATCAAAAAATGCCAAACATTTGATGGTTCTACACACATACGATGACCTACTATACCTACTTACCAAACCTACTACAGCAATCTTAGTAAACTTTGGGCAAAAGCCTCAAAATGAATGAATGTAATTATCACAGGTGCTTTGACGGTTGGTTGGACAAAACAGGACATTTGAAGATATCATCTTGGACTCTTGAACATTTAATGTTTTTCCGGTTTTCGGATGTTTTAAAGACTAAACAATTACTCGAATAAACATTTTGCAACTAATCAATAATGAAAGTAATGGTTAGCTGCAGAACTAAAGACAAGCTTATCCACAAATGGTTCATACTGTATTTCTTTATTATTCTTTTTGGTGCCAGAGCTACAGTTTTTGCACAGGCCTTGACCCATCAAAACAGAAATAAAGTCAAATTAAATAAATTTGAATATTCATCGTTATAAACTAAAATGTCTGTAAAGGATCTGGATCTAGTCATACTTTGAAAACAAACATATTAGACTTTGAGCTTCAGACTTAAACTGTCAGTTGATCTACAGCAGAAACTACGCATAATGAAGTAGTGATGTTGGCAAAGAGAACTTGAATGATTTGAAACAAGAACCTACTGTATATTTAAAGGTTATATTAAGTCTGGACAGTGTTTCTTTGCTCAGGTAGTCAATAGTGCAGTCAACCTGCTTAGGGTCTGCTTTCTCCCACTGACATTACATTTATTCTGCTAATGTACTCTCTCCAGGAAAAGCCAGTAGAAACAATTTGTCTTTCCAAATCTTTCTTACTTTCCACCTACTTCTGTCTGTTTCCCCAGAATACCAGACTGTGAAGTGAACACATAAACAAGACAAGAATCCTGAAATATTTGCTTTTAATTTTTCAAATTATATACACAGTTCTCACACTGCATTCAAGATAATTCTGTCAATATACATTCATGATTATAAAAAGTACAATTGTATTTTTGATTTTGTTTTCTCAACACCTCTGTATGAAACTACTGCTGGGACTCAAAGAGAGGTGGCAAGATGGTTTACAAAACCCTTTAGCCTTCATGGAACAGGCACAGATTCAAGCAGTCGACACAATGTTATCCATACAGCACTTAACAAATAAGACATGGTGTACAAAGTTCACAGCGTCCTCATTTGAGACATAGATAAGGCATTGGATGAATTAACGGATCTGGATGCTGCCTTTCATTTTAGCCATTAAATGATTTCACAGCTCATGGATGGGCTGTTTTTCAATCACACTACAACTTTAAAGTACCCTTAAGACAAGGCTGGAGGTGAAAATGGATGAATGGCTCTCTTAACTAATATTCCACACAAATGTCACCACATGCCTTGAAAAATGGAATGCACAAAGTGTCAAGTATCCATCTACTTTCTGACAGAGGCCAATAGAGCTTCATGTTATTCCATGACAAGGTTATGCTGACTGTCATAAAGACTGAAAGTTATAGAGTTACAGAGTTCCAAATTAAAATGCTTTTAATAGAGAGAGAAAAAAAACCACTAATTTGCACTGCACTGGGGAAATTAGTGTAAAAGTGCAATTCTGTAGGGCGTTGAGGTGATACAGCACCTCAAAACCTGTGAAATAGACACTTAGCAATGGAAGTATAACTTGGACACCAGTGTTAAAACAAACACGGCTCTACAGTCCTTGAGGTTTGTGTGTAAGAAAACGCTGACGGTGATGATCTGAGTTATGAATGTTGTAATGGGCACAGAGTAAAGTTAGGTTTCACTGAGAGTTTTCTATTTCTTGATGGCGGCCACTGCTTTCTTGGCAGCGTCGTCCAGGTTGTCCGCTGCGGTGATGGGCAGGCCGCTCTCGCTCAGAATCCTCTTGGCCTCGTGGACGTTGGTTCCTAGCAGACACAACGAAAATGACAAAAACTGGCTTAGCAAGGTGAAAAACCACACTGTGTGAAAGACGAAGAGCTCCTTTGGAGGAATCAATGCACGCAATGACAGATGGACGGAGTTATGGGTGAACGGTGGCAGAATTCAACTGCTGATCCGAAAGCAGCTTTGTCTGTGAGCAATGTCAGTGAGGCAAGAGGGCAATTTGTGTGTGCTCCCCCTGGCTGCAGCGAGGTCAGGGGTAGCAGGTGCTGGGTGATTGTGGTGGCGCCTATGCCCCGGTAGACCGGCAACCAACCAGAGAGAGAGAGAGACCTGGAGACACTCTCCTCAGGCCCCCGAGGCTTTACACTCTGAACTGGCTGCCTCCCAGCGCAGCACATTGCGCAGCCAAACACAAGCCTGACAAGCCTGTCACAACACAGGGTGGGGGTGGGGGCGGGCAGGGCCGCAATGGCCGGAAGGACACAGAGAGGGAGAGGACGATGATGGAGGGAGGGAGAGAGAGGGCAACAGAGCAAAAGGTCAAATGAAGCAGAATTGCCCATGCTGCTAAAACAACAAAAGCCAGCTGCTTATGTGGCATTTACTGATAACACACATGATGGCAAAGAAAAGGCCATTTACAGAATCTGTCTGATCTGGTATCAACAATTTTCTCTATCTGGCCTTGGAATTCTTGATTCTTTTGTTTAAATTCTTTATTCCCATTCTTATTCTTCATTATTACTTTGTTTTACTGATTATTTACTTATTTCTTACTGTTTTCTGCAATTAATTCTCTGTCTTTATGCTGCTGTGAGACCTGAATTTCCCCACTTGGGATCAATAAAGGTTTATCTAAATTTGAATAGTCACTGTGACACAGACACAGTGATAACGTGTGCTAAGTTTATCATCTAAACCACTTCGCCCCTCAAATGTGTTGAGAAATACATCAAATAAGCACCCTTTTTCTAAACTACGATTACATTAGGTCCTCCTATATTGATAAATGTTATGCCCTACATGTATAGCTGCAACAATTAATTGATGGACAGATAATTAATTAGCAATTATTTGGATAATAAATTGATTGTTTAAGCCATTTCTTTTAAATGGCAGGAATCAACTGGTACCAGCTTCTCACATGTGAATATTTGCTGCTGTTACTCTTATATGACGGTGAACTGACTGTGTTCAGGTCGGTCAGACAAAACAAGACATTTGACAAAGTCACAGTGGGTTCTGGGAACTTCTGACACTTCTGAACTTCTCAACATTTAATTGACTAAAACATTACCTTAAAAAATAACCTGCAGATAAATACATAATGACAATAATCATTAGTTGCAGCCTTACATATGTGTGCAGTATTTACTGTATGTGTGAATTCACGTAATTCAATATTAACGTATATTAATGTCTGCTACAATCTGAACGTCGCACATCCTTAGTCCAGATTATATTTACATTTACATTGCTCACTTTGCACAGATCTTCTTTTTATTATTATTGTAAATTTTAGTGGTTTTATTTCAATTCTTTCTGTATATATCTATGCTCTGGTTGGCACCCGCGCACCAAAACAAATTAAACCTACTTGGCAATAAATCTGGTTCTGATTCACAAATGATTGAAATGACAGCAACTGCCACTTGTTATTGGTGTCTCTCTGCATTCGCCCTGACCAAGTCTTCGATGGTAAATGGGTGAAGCCGTTTGTGTGTGTGTGTGTGTGTGTGTGTGTGTGTGTGTGTGTGTGTGTGTGCATGCTCAGACACTTACAGGTTGACTTTAGCTCTCCTGGCTGGCGTGTAATTAAGACTGCATGGTGTGTGTGAATTCTCTGCAGGCCCGGTCACCCTGATCAATAGACCTTTCAAGAGGAATTCTATTACCAGTGCCACTTAACGCCTAATATTTCATCTCTTTTGTCCAGCCAGATAATAAGTCATTCCAAACACATTTCTGCAGGCTCACACTGCAAACAATCAATTCTGCAATGTAATTAATTAGAATAAGAGCAGGAAGAGACCTTGCTCTGGCACATAAACAGGGGATCTGATGTCCCAAGTCATTTTCTGATCAAATAGCAGAATATTCTCTCTCTGTGCGCCCACAGACAAATCTATACAAATCTGAAACGGCGGTGATGTCGCTTATAGTGTGTGTGTGTGTGGGGGGGTTAACTGTATGCTTGACATTCAATAGGCTGAGCTGGGTACTTCATTGGGATTGACGGCTCCATATTATCATACCGATTAAAACAAAGTTGCAGCACAACAAACTTGAAACAACAGGAGAGAAGAATTGTGCAGGGGAAGCAGCCATATGTGCCCATAGCAAATACATAATGCAAGACACATTCTGAAAAGACAAATATGCCTGTGGAAAGTGTATAGAGCACTGAAATAAAGTAAACAACATGCATTTTTTGCTATTTTTTTCATCCCATAAATATTCATGAAAAGAAATAGCGTGCGCAGCTTTGTTTAGACAATACCTGTGTTATCCATGTAATGTGTGAGGGGGGAATCACACATCTGTGGCAGTGAGAAAGAACAGACCCACATTTATGTTGGTCTTTTTCTGCATATGTATGTATGTTTGTGTGTGTGTGAGTGTGTGTGAGACAGAAAGAGAGAGAGAGAGAGATGACTGCAGTTCCACTGTGAGCAGTAGGGAGCACTGATAACTCACAGCAGAAGAGGCAAGGACAGATACAGCTGGATACAGCATCACTAGGTGTGTGAGTGTGTGTGTGTGTGTGTGTATAGAACATGCCAAGTTTATGAATGTGTCTTCACCTGCAGCCACTAGGTGCTGCCAGAGACCTACTCACAGCAGTGTACAGTATACTGCATGCACACACCACAGAAGGGAAATCCCATGTCATTAACTGTTTTTGTGATTTTAAAAAGGAGTAAACTAATTTTCTTTTTTACTGTCCACTGTCATCAGTAGCAATGGCCGTTAATTAAAAGAGCAAGTGAGATTTCTGGCTTTCAAAACTCACTTGCTGTTCTGAAGTTTGTTTTCTAACAAGCATCCATTTACAACTCAGCTACGAGTCTTTAAACGCACTGCTTGAGCCAAAACAACAAAAGGCCAGGCAGCGCTAAGTATTTTGCCATGTGATATATTGCTCACTTCGCAACACATTTCTGTTGGATATCCACTCTAATTAGCAAGCTTCCTTGTGACTATTGTAAAAATGTCACTTTAATGTGTGAGTCAATTACAGGCCACCATATTTCAACAAGATAATAAGGCTTGGGGGTGTGCCAAAGTTGCGCGAGAGGAGCTCTGTTGATGCTGCAGCTCCAAAATGTGTGCCTAATCCTGTCTAAACAAACTGAGTTTAGCGAAGCTATGATCTGATGAAATTAAAAAAACTCTGCCATAATCTCAGACCTGCAAAGTAACTCTACAGTTCTGATGGTTCACTATACAGTATGGGCAAGACAAATAATGTTTTCTTGTATATGGTAAAGATAAGAAAAGAAATGATGCGAGGCTCGATAACTTGTCTAAATCTGTTTCTGTGGTTGTGAAGGTAGCTCGCTACATTTGCTTTGAACTTTGTTTTCAGTTAAAGTGAGACTATGTTACATTTCATACAAGAAATAAAAGAAGATTCCTTTTATGAATGAATAGTTGAATTCATAAGTAAAGAACACACCCCTTCTCAGTTCAGTACACCAAGAGGTTTTGTAGCTTGGCCAGGTTTGACAAGTAAAACAGATTGTGAACAGGAAAGACAGGTAACTGCTTGGGGCCCCCAGGCCATTAAGCTCACACCCCAAGGGCTGACAAACTGTGCTCTATGTGTGTGTGTGTGTGTGTGTGTGTGTGTGTGTGTGTGTGTGTGTGTGTGTATATATAATTAAACAACCAATGGACAATTTGCCATAACATAACCTCCCTAAAGAATTCCCCATGTCATTCTAGTTGAACTTGATTTCTTTAAATTTTTTGCAGGATTTTTTTTGCCAACCTTGTAATTTTCAAAATATAAATATAAAGAACAATTTCTTTATATTTATATTTTGAAAATTACACGGTTGGCATTTATTTATAACATAATGGTGATGAAAGCTGGGAATTTTTGCCTAGGGCCCTAACACGCTCAAAAATCGCCACTGGCTAAATATTGCTGTGTAATTGACATTATTGAGTCAGTTCGCTGACTCTATGACTCTTCTCTACTTGTTCTGCAGTACAACGGGCCTGTTTTACAGCAGACGTGTTACTAATACATTAACAATGGCTCTGTTCTATTCAAGTGATCCAGAAGTAAGATATGCCAGTGTGACAGTATGTCAAGTGCAAGCATGCACAGTAATTCAGCCATTATTATCTTGTTATTTGTCCCTGTGGTTTTCTTACAGTGATGTATCAAAAAGTCTTAATTGAAAAAGGCTTACTATCCTGTCCACTCAGGCAGGTGCTCAAAAAAAGTTCCACAGCTGTGATTTAAGGAACAGTGTGACAGATTTCTTTCGGTTGCTGACGGCACAGGAAGGTAAATCAGAACACTTTTCAAGAATTCCGTATTGTAGACTTTCTAATTAGCTTAGTTTGTATCGGTGTCCTGACAAATACTTTATGGCCACTTTAAATTTGCATATTTTCTACTGTGCTTCTGGATTTTGTTTGAAACAGATAAAGGTGAACCGTTGTTTGTGTGAAACGTTTGATGAGGATTTTTTGGCAGATATTCAGGCCGTCAGGCAACACAACCGAGAATCTCCCTCCATTATTTTTTGACATCATGACTTACACCAGACTAGTCTAATAAAGTATGGGCAGTTGATAAAAAAACAAACCCTAAACAGTCCATAATGTACCTGAATATTAAAGAACACTGACACTTTACCTTTTTACAGAATTGATGTCACAGCAAGCATGACAGTTACATTGAATAACTGGTGTAAAAACATTTTCTTTCATCATTGAATGTCATCATACTTGTTCTGACTTTGTTAATCCTCATAATAATCAGTACCAAACAGGGAGAGTTTTCCCTTCACAGGCAAAAATGGATGAGCCCTGCTCCTCCCTCCTTCATCTTCCGTGTCAAACATCAAATGCTTCTCATTTGGACGTGGAGGGAGATACCCCTGAACGATGCAGACGTGTTTCCTTTGATGTGCTAGCCAGTCTTTAATCAAAGTTTTCATGTTTCTTATGCTGTCTAGACTCTTGTTTAAGAGAGACACCCAATGTAGCTAAGTATATTAGATATAAAGAGCATATCTGATAATAAAAAGTTTATAAAAGTGTCTAGTCTAGAGTCTAGTCATTCATCCATGTTGATGCTGATAAAGAACCTCATTGTATTAACAAATAACAGCACTGCATTCAGTTTTTATTCATTCTCATGACCTATTCAATTCTTGTCGGGTGTTTTTTATAAGCAAAGAGAACAAATAATATACACAATATCACAATATACTATATCAAAGTAAGCTAGTGGTGAATTTGTCTGGCAAGGAAAAAATTGGTCATTGTACAATATTTGTAACTTACACATTAAGTAAACGTATAGATTTAAAAAACAAACAAAAAAACAACAACACTGGACTGGTATATGTAAGCTATAATGACACTGTCAGGCCTGGAAGGGCTATCTCAACCTTAGTACAGGACCTTGCATCTCTTTTTAATTAAATGGGAGAAAAATGTCCAGATCTCCTTTTAAGGAGAAAACAGCCTCCACTGTTTGACGGACAGTTGGGGAAAGACTCGGTAAATCAATAGGCCAGGGAATAGAGCTAAGCGAAGGCAGTCACCTTTTTCCCTGGACCCGGAGGGCTATTTAAGGGGATTTTTTCCATAGTGGCAGACAGCATCCTCACAGAGCAATATGTCCATGTTTACTCTGTGGCCAAAGGGGGCAGTGCAGTACTTCCTCAGGTATTTTCTCCTATCCATACCTTAAATATTTGTGTGTACAAGTGTGTCTGTATGTCTGTGCTGTGCTCTATTGGATGGATTTACAATGTATGAACATAACTGCTATTATTGTAGCCCACAAACTGGATGTGTTTTAGTTAGACCAACAATATCCCACAATAAACACTTCATGCAACCCTATCAGCTAATCCAACCCTATCAGCATCTAGACCACATGGCCCATCTTCTCCACATATGGGAATACATAACTCTCCACCAATGCAATCAACCCAGGCATTTAAAAAGAGACTTCCCAATTAAAAGTGTGCCAGTTAATCCATTCTGATCCTGTTGAAGAGCGCTGGGCCGTTCTCACTGCCCCGCGGTCAGCCTAGCAAGCTGAGCTGATTGATTCTGAACCAATCTTCTCCACAAGACGGTGGCCCAGGATGTAATGACCCACAACTAAAGCTTGGATTAGGCCCCGGCCAGGAAAACACGTTTGGACCAACCACCAGCAATGACCTTCTGGACTCAGCCTGTTTGTGAGTCAGGTTCAATTACATGGCCCAGAATGAGAAATGTGTGCCGACTAATTAAGAGTTTGTTTGAATTGCCAATCCAGTCGCTTCTGTGGTGACACATGTCAGCAGTTGTGTCCTCACTCTTTAGCCACATGGTCAATCGGCAACATGAATACAGACAGTGGATATAAATTACACAGATGCATATTTTGCACCTTGAGTGATTGAACAGACACCAATGTTTCTGTGTTAACTTTGTGTGAAGTGCAGATTGTGGGATTTGGGTTCAAACTACTCATCTGTCCTTACCATAGCTTCAGTGTTGGTTCTGGTGCAAAGTTATCTTAGGCTGAAAATATTAAGCATCTGCATGACATTTGTTTTTGTTTATGGGGGAAATAGTGAAAACAATGTCACAAATTCTTAAGGGATGGTGATCATTATCCTGACCTGGACTCTGACCTTTGCTTTGTGTTAGCAGGCCTTATTTGATTGAGAACAAATCCTTTAGGTGTTAATATGACAACTAAACTTTACACACTGTGTTGTGCTCTCAATAGCCATGTCCATACTGCACTGCAGTGTCTCTGTGCGGAGTTGGGTTCTAGAAAGCACCCTGACCTAAAAATCATATTAGGAGAGTGTGTGAGGACATGCAGTATGAAGGACTGAGGGCTAACACACACACACACACACACACCACTCAGCAGGATCTTGACAATTAAGCTAACCACCAACTGGCTCTACGCCTCCAGGAGTCACCACTGGATTCCCGCGCGCGCACGCACACGCACACGCACACGCACACGCACACGCACACGCACACGCACACGCACACGCACACGCACACGCACACGCACACACACACGC